>JAODUO010000867.1:355000-370000 GCA_025642075.2 Ridgeia piscesae | reverse complement strand
CTAGTCTGCTTCCGACTGTGTACCACCTCCTTGCCTTGTTGCTGACTTGTGTCCAAACCCCACTCCCTTGTATTTATCTTCTGGCCACATTTCTGCTAGTAAACATAGTTATTTCATCCTCATTCGCCACAGTCTTTCAATGTCACCTCACTAATCATCGTCTTTCCACTCATAAAAGTGTTTTCTGACCGTAGCGCCACGCGCAGATGTCAGCGAGTGAAACAATAGGACCGTCAGCACAGACCAGTGTTGACGAGGTAAAATGCATAAGCAGATTTATCGCAAGGGACAACACAAAATTCTGTTTTATTATCGAACGTCAAATAATTGTGGTGATACGGAGATAAAAAAACTGCACTGGCGTATTCCAAGACAGGTCATATAATACGCCAGTGCATTTTTTTAAATCTCCGTATCACCACAATTGGTTTGCCCTCAAGAAAGAAGATCAACAGGAGAGCAGGGTGCCATTTAATAATAATAATTGAAAATAATTATATTTGTAATACTACTAATATTAATAATTAGGTCACTTGTATTGCGCCCAAATCCGTAGAAACCAAGCTCAGAGGCGCATCAATACAAAATGGTTGATCAATCTCAGAGTCAGAACACATCTAGTTATCATCAGATTGGTTGATGCGCCAGGGAGCTTTGGCGGATAGGCAAGGTTGTAAAGGTATGACGGCGGAATTTGATTGGATACTGCAGTGTATAAAATCTTATTTTACATCACTTCCGGCCTCTCATTCCGACTGATACATAACTGTAAAGTCGGTCTGACATTTTAGCCACAGTGTCTTCTATCTACGACATGCAAAGCTTCCTGCCGATTAACCCTAAACACTGTTCGCTACTGTCCAGCAAACGCGGTCATTTTACGAGCCTCACTCGTCGAACAATCATCATCAATCAAACATCAACGACAACGTTGATGCCTGACAAAGTCTGGCGGAGACGGTTCATCTATGAATGGAGGGAAGAAAAATCACGATAAAGCGAATCGACGCGTCGACGTCTCCACGAAATGTCTCGCGCGATTATTAGACCTGCTCGATAAACAATTGGGAAATTACGTCTTTCAATGACGTCACAACAGGACAACAACATTTACGGGAACTTAAATGGTTTTGCGATAAATAAGAATTAGCGTTAGATTCGTCTTCTGTTTAAAAATGGCTCACTGCGAGACAAATGAATCTCTGTCTGCTCAGATACAGTTGGCATAGTCGTCCATCAGTTGATAACTTGAAAGGTTGGCTTTGTTCCTCAGGTTATTAGTGCTTTTTATATATTGTATTACAATACATGTTACGTTGAAGGCCTACATCCCGCCAAATTGCATTTGATAAACGCTTAAGCATTGGCGTTATGATCTAGCCATGAAAACGCCAAACGCAGCCAAATTTATCAAATATACGTGTATGTAATACTTAACTATATATTATGCATTACACACGCGCACGCGCACGCACACGCACACACACGCACGCACGCACGCACGCACGCACGCACGCACGCACGCACGCACGCACGCACACACACACACACAAACGCACACGCACGCACAGCACACGCACACGCACACGCACACGCACACGCACACGCACACGCACACGCACGCACGCACACGCACGCACGCACGCACGCACGCACGCACGCACGCACGCACGCACGCACGCACGCACGCACACACCACACACACACACACACACACACACACACACACACACACACACACACACACACACACACACACACACACACACACACACACACACACACACACACACACACACACACACACACACACACACACACACACACACACACACACACACACACACACACACACACACACACACACACACACACACACACACACACACACACACACACACACACACACACACACACACACACACACACACACACACACACACACACACACACACACACACACACACACACACACACACCCCACACACACACACACACACACACACACACACACACACACACACACACACACACACACACACACACACACACACACACACACACACACACACAGGTATCTGTATCATTAACTGGCAAAATGTCATAAGGACACATCACGCCAGTGCGCATGGCGGCTCATCTAACTTAATTGCTAAAATGTTGGATTACATTATTTTGAAATGAGTTTAGTGATTTGCTTGACACAAAGCTTGGAGGTAGAGATTTCCACTCTTAGTGTGGTTGAGAAAAAGCTGTTTCCAAATATGTTTGCCGAGTGCCTGCTTTGTCAGAATTGCTTGTAATGTTTACGTGAGCAGGTAGTGTTGGATATAGTGATTTAGTGGAGTAGTGGTGTATATATAAGGTTGTATTCCATCCTGTATATTATGTTAATTCTTTTAATGTTTCTTCTTGTTTGGAGGGTGTCCCATGGAGTGACCTTAAGAAGTCGCGTAGCTGTTCCTTGCTCTCTAGAACAGTTGTGTGCACAAAATGTGGCAGCTTGTCTTTGGGTTCTTCCATACATAATCTTAATTACAAATTATGAACACTGTGAAACAGCACTTGATAGCGTTGTTGGTTAAACAAATTCTTTAAAAAAAGGCCAGAGAGTTGCATAAACAATACAGTTATTGTCGCTGTAGCCTGTCACTGTGAGCCCGCCTTATCTCGCCGAATCGGTCAAAACCACTCGGTGATAAACGTCGCTCTGCCTCACCTCAGCAAACGTTGATTGCGCTGTGTTTACGCGTGCTCATTATAGTGTCTTTCATGTTTAAAATGCGTTTAATTAGCAACAAATCGTAAAAGGAAATTGGACATAAAGGTTGAATCGTGCACATGTGGTTCCCGCTGAGAAAGGCAATGTCCATTATTCGGTTTCTATAGGGACATTGAACGATGCTAGCTTAGAACATAAACATTTATGTGTGGTTTTGCCAATGATGCGAACAGATTGTTGTATTACCCTGCTGTAGTATATGGCGACGGCAGCAAATCTTCTAACTACCGGTTCTCACCGTTGCAAAAAGAGTCATTTTGTGATCTTAAACGTCAGACATTCGAAGATCGATTGCCTTACGGACATATATGAAACGCAGCAAATCGCCTGTTAGTTATGCTGAAATTACCAGACCACATGCGCTGACGAGAAGCGTGTCTTCTTACCTACCTAAACAATGACGTTTTTTATTTGTCCTTATTTATTGTCACGGCTCATGTGGAGAAACTATTGTTAAATGGATGTCGATGTTGGAATAGCGTATGTCTACCAAATGACCAGTGCGTAGGTTGGTGTGTCGGAAATGTCATCGTCTCCGAGCTGCCCAATAATGTCGCGAACGAGGCAGACTGTTTGGAGTTCTCTTGCGCGACGGTAATTGCAGTCTGACATACCGCCAGGCCTTTAATCGTTGATTCGGACAGCTTTATTAATGCGGACCTTTTTGGATTTGAAGAATACGGAGAAAGTTCTATCAATCGTGAAGTGTTCCGATTGCTTATACATTGATGACTGCTAAACATTTAATCTAAAACACTTGAATACGTCAAACATGTGCATGAAAGACAATCAAACAAAACCTTAGTTAATACGTTGAATACAATTCTTATCCACAGCTAGAATTAACTGATCCTTAAATGTGAAATAATTGTCGTAATGACATTTTCCATTGGGTGACTGAGAGTGGCTCAAACTTAGAGAAGTGACAAAGACTACATTTACATCTCGTCGTCGCCTGTTGTTATTTTGTCGAGAATTTATCTCGCTTCGTCTTCTTTTGGCGTCTGCAGTTCGCCTGTGTTCGCAAGACACGGCGTCCGATTTTGTTTCTGACTTGTCCGATATGACGTCACCAGGCTGTCTATTTTACATGTCCTAGCGGGTGATTGGGTGTGGGTTGGAACGGGGTTGGCGCGTAGGCGGTTAAGGAAATTACTTGATGTGACATCTGCGAGACTGACCAGACATCAAGTCTTACATCTAATCAGTTCCTTCCGCCAAAACGTGTCCTACGCGCTGGATAAATGAAACGATTATGAACCAGAGACGCGCACAGAAAGCGATGCCCGCAGTGTTTTGTCGAACGGAGGTTAATGACGAACAGAAGAGACACTTTTTGTGAAGACACTATTTATAATCTAGGATTCAAAAAACAGCCTTGGCGCTGTTTATCCGGCCGGGTGATGCACTACGACTGACGTTTCCGCTGCAAGGGTCTGGGCGCTAGACGGGACCCGTCGGTTTCGCGTGGGTTTTGACGGGTTTTGACTTCGCGTGCGTGCCTTTAGTAATTTTCACTCGAGCTATGATTATTGCTCCGTCGCGCCGCTTTCTCGCATCGTCCTCAGACCGCAACATGTTGGAGGGCATTTGTTACGGAGCCATATTTAGGCGTACTGTGTCTGGTGTCAACCGCCGGAAATGTAGCGTTTGTCGATAAATGCAGCGATTCAGCGGTGTGGATCTGTCTTTCTAAAGTAGACACTTTCTATCGTGGCGTCATTGCCAGTGGGAGGCTGTTGATCAAGTTGAGGTTATAACGGTAAATATCCAATATCACCGCGGTGTTGATGCCGTACTAATGAAGGGACCACGGCAGTTGGATTTGGTTGTTGCGGACCCGACAGAAGACGGAGGGCCATGTTATGTTGCCGAGCACACTCCGGAGACGTGATGAGTCGGCTGGATAATTATGTGCAGGTGTCCTAGTGCGCGAGTGAGTGCACTTCAAATCCCACATGTGTGTGTGTGTGTGTGTGTGTGTGTGTGTGTGTGTGTGTGTGTGTGTGTGTGTGTGTGTGTGTGTGTGTGTGTGTGTGTGTGTGTGTGTGTGTGTGTGTGTGTGTGTGTGTTTTTTTGTGTGTGTGTGTGTGTGTGTGTGTGGTGTGTGTGTGTGTGTGTGGTGTGTGTGTGTGTGTGGTGTGTGAGGTGTGTGTGTGATTCGAGGGCGGGTGGAGCATAGTTATCGTAAATGCATCAACGGAGCATATATATATATATATATATATATATATATATATATATATATATATATATAATATAAACACACACACACACACACACACACACACACACACACACACACACACACACACACACACACACACACACACACACACACACACACAAACAACCACACATCATAATTGCATGTTTATCTAACACTTCCAGGTGGGTGTTCGGTGCAAATACTATTGTTTTCTTATGATGCCGGTGTTCTATTATTTCATAAAATCGGTCAGCTCAGTGGGCTAATGTCCATTACACTTCCTAGATATGCCAAGATACATTCTTATCTCAGAAGGCCGTTATGACTACCGCATCACGAAAAGAAAGCGATACTATGACACGTATGACAAATAGCTGACCTATGCCCCCTTCCAAAGAGGTAGTCTCGTGTCTCGTGCTACAGCCATCAAACGAGAGAGTCTCGTCTTTCCTGCTACAGCCATCAAACGATAGAGTCTCGTCATTCTTGCAAAAGCCATCAAACGAGGGAGTATCGTGTCTCATGCTACACCCATCCAACAAGATAGAGTAGTATCACATGCTACAACCGTCCAACAAGATAGAGAAGTATCACATGCTACACCCGTCCAACAAGATAGAGTAGTATCACATGCAACACCCGTCCAACAAGATAGAGTAGTATAATACGCTACACCCGTCCAACAAGACAAAGTAGTATCACATGCAACACCCGTCCAACTAGATAGAGTAGTATCATATGCAACACCCGTCCAATAAGGTAGAGTAGTATCACATGTTACACCCGTCCAAAAAGATAGAGTAGTATCACATGCAACACCCGTCCAACAAGGTAGAGTAGTATCACATGCTACACCCGTCCAAAAAGATAGAGTAGTATCACATGCTACACCCGTCCAACAAGATATGGTATTATCACATGCTACACCCGTCCAACAAGATAGAGTAATATCACATGCTAAACCCGTCCAACAAGATAGAGTAATATCACATGCAACACCCGTCCAACAAGATATAGTATTATCACATGCTACACCCATTCTAACAAGATGGAGTATTATCACATGCTAAATCCATCCAACAAGATATAGTATTATCACATGCTACACCCTTCTAACAAGATAGAGTAGTATCACATGCTAAACCCATCCAACAATATATAGTATTATCACATGCTACACCCTTCTAACAAGATAGAGTAGTATCACATGCTAAACCCATACAACAATATATAGTATTATCACATGCTACACCCTTCTAACAAGATAGAGTAGTATCACATGCTAAACCCGTCCAACAAGATAGAGTAGTATCACATGCAACACCCGTCCAAAAAGATAGAGTTATATCACATGCTCCACCCGTCCAACAAGATAGAGTATTATCACATGCTACACCCATCCAACAAGATATAGTATTATCACATGCTACACCCTTCTAACAAGATAGAGTAGTATCACATGCTAAACCCTTACAACAATATATAGTATTAACACATGCTACACCCTTCTAACAAGATAGAGTAGTATCACATGCTAAACCCGTCCAACAAGATAGAATAGTATCATATGCAACACCCGTCCAAAAAGATAGAGTTATATCACATGCTCCACCCGTACAACAAGATAGAGTAGTATCACATGCTACACCCATCCAACCGTCCAACAAGATAGAGTAGTATCACATGCTACACCCTTCTAACAAGATAGAGTAGTATCACATGCAACACCCTCCAACAAGATAGAAGTAGTATCACATGCTACACCCGCCCAACAAGATAGAGCAGTATCATATGCTACACCCGTCCAACAAGATACAGTAGTATCACATGCAACACCCGTCCAAATAGATAGAGTAGTATCACATGCTACACCCGTCCAACAAGATAAAGTAGTATCACATGCTACACCCGTCCAACAAGATAGAGTAGTATCACATGCTACACCCGTCCAACAAGATAGAGTAGTATCACATGCTACACCCGTCCAACAAGATAAATTAGTATCACATGCTACACCCGTCCAACAAGATAGAATAGTATCACATGCAACACCCGTCCAACTAGATAGAGTAGTATCACATGCAACACCCGACCAAATAGATAGAGTAGTATCACATGCTACACCCGTCCAACAAGATATAGTAGTATCACATGCAACACACGTCCAACAAGATAGAGCAGTATCATATGCTACACCCGTCCAACAAGATACAGTAGTATCTCATGCAACACCCGTCCAACTAGATAGAATAGTATCACATGCAACACCCGTCCAACTATATGGAGTAGTATCACATGCTACACCCGTCCAACTAGATAGAGTAGTGTCACATGCTACACCCGTCCAACTAGATAGAGTAGTATCGCATGCAACACCCGTCCAACTAGATAGAGTAGTATCACATGCTACACCCGTCCAACAATATAGAGTAGTAGCACATGCTACACCCGTCCAACTAGATAGAGTAGTATCACAAGCTACACCTGTCCAACAAGATAGAGTAGTATCACATGCTACACCCGTCCAACAAGATAGATTAGTATCACATGCTACACCCGTCCAACAAGATAGAATAGTATTACATGCAACACCCGTCCAACTAGATAGAGTAGTATCACATGCAACACCCGTCCAACTAGATAGAGTAGTATCACATGCTACACCTGTCCAACAAGATAGAGTAGTATCACATGCTACACCCGTCCAACAAGATAGATTAGTATCACATGCTACACCCGTCCAACAAGATAGAATAGTATTACATGCGACACCCGTCCAACTAGATAGAGTAGTATCACATGCAACAACCGTCCAACTAGATAGAGTAGTATCACATGCTACACCCGTCCAACAAGATAGAGTAGTATCACATGCAACACACGTCCAACAAGATAGAGTAGTATCACATGCTACACCCGTCCAACAAGATAGAGTAGTATCACATGCAACACACGTCCAACAAGATAGAGTAGTATCACATGCTACACCCGTCCAACAAGATAGAGTAGTATCATATGCTACACCCGCCCAACAAGATAGAGAAGTATCACATGCAACACCCGTCCAACTAGATAGAGTAGTATCTCATGTTACACCCGTCCAACAAGATAGAGTATTATCACATGCAACACCCATCCAACAAAAAAACTTCTTTCAAAAATAAATCCTTATGGAAACTATAGGCAATTGTTATGACATTTTCATCAAATGGAACTAACTTTTAATCATACGCAACTACGATTACGAATATTACGTATGTTTATTGGTTAATTTAATAACGTCGATATTTTTTTATCAGAATCCTCCACTTTGACGTATTCCAAATTTTTATTTTAAGCGTATACACTAACCAAAATTCCTATTGTTTCCCGTTAAGATACGTATTCTTATATACGTATAATTGTAATGGTTCTTGACCCAATTTTCATGAAATGATTTAAGTATGTCTCAACACAAACAAGCTATTTGCAGACAAGTAAATCTTGTTGCGAGACGGATCGAGCTCGTATGTTGTTGAGAATTATATCGCACGATAGCAAATTGGCTAATCAAGGTTTTTCTTGAACTGCAAAATAATACTTTTTTGGCTTATGCCGTGTGGCGTACGTCAGAAATACGTCTGCATTTTCGAGACCAGTGACCTTTTTGCGGACAACAGACTATGCATTTCGCTCACGTCTCGAATAGAGGACAATGGGAAATGTTACAACAACTGGAGTAACTCATTTCAGTATCCAGCACTGAAATGAACTATTCCATATGTCCGGAGAGCGTGAGAGAAATATATGTATATATATATATATATATATATATATATATATATATATATATATATATATATGTTTGTATGTGTGTGTTGTGTGTGTTGTGTGTGTTGTGTGTGTTGTGTGTGTGTTGTGTGTGTTGTGTGTGTGTGCGCGCGTGGGTGTATATCTGCATGCGTATGTGGTGCGTGCGTGCGTGCGTGCGTGCGTGCGTGCGTGCGTGCGTGCGTGCGTGCGTACGTGTGTTTCTGTGGGATTCATCCTGTGTGCGCGGGATAAAACTAAATGTGTGTGTGTGTGCGGTTGTGCGTGCGTGCGTGCACTTGTGCACGCGTTCGTGCGTATAGGTGTGTCCGTGCGTATATGAGATATGCGTGTATATGTGAGATACGTATATTCCTTTCTGCGCACGATCTTGTGTGTAGTACATCTAGATAAAGCGAATTAAGATGGTTTATGAAAGATAATCCCTAATGATTACATTAAAACAAAATATTGAGGTCAGTACTCTGATTCTCTAGTCCTAGCTGTACATTGGTGGTCTAACTAAACCAGCTACAAAAACACGCGCTGTGTATATATGTGGAATTAGCATCGTGCCGTTAAATTTGCCGTGAACGCAAAGCAAATCAAATTTTCGACGGATTAAGTACGGCTGCTCGGCTGAAATGGGCACTGACCGTGCAGCGTGAAAGACGAGCCCGGACCGTGAATTACAGGAGCTCTCTGTGTCCGACTAGAATCACTTCACAGACGTACTCAATAATGTTCTCTTTTTAAGCTGCGTTTACCAGTAATTGAACTGATTCGTGAAACAACAGACGACCGAACTGGCAGTCAAGCCGTTCTTGCGCCGTCTGGGTCGGCGGTTTCTTTTGTGTTTCTAGGTAATAAATGCTTATAAGAAAATCATACGCGAATTTACACGACTTCATGATCACTGCACGTACTGCTTTTTAATCATCGACGGATAATCTACGGCTGCGACTACCTTCTTCTATTGTCTGGACGTAGAAGTGACATAGTACCATTCGTGTGTACAAAATAAGTAGATGTTTTGGAGACGAAAACACGTCGATGGGTCACACTTCTTTCATAATATCAGTCAAATTTATCTACAAATGTCTTTGTCGTTATCCCACTGTCCGTTCGCCCGACCGACCGACCGCCCGCCCGCCCGCCCGCCCGCCCGCCCGCCCGCCCGTCCGTCCGTCCGTCCGTCCCGTCCGTCCGTCCGTCCGTCCGTCCGTCCGTCCGTCTCGTCCGTCCGTCCGTCCGTCCGTCCGTCCGTCCGTCCGTCCGTCCGTCCGTCCGTCCGTCCGTCCGTCCGTCCGTCCGTCCGTCCGTCCGTCCGTCCGTCCGTCCGTCCGTCCGTCCGTCCGTCCGTCCGTCCGTCCGTCCGTCCGTCCGTCCGTCCGTCCGTCCGTCCGCCGTGCCGCCGTCCGCCGCCCGCCCGCCCGCCCGCCCGCCCGCCCGCCCGCCCGCCCGTCCCCCTCCCCCTCCCCTCCCTCCCTCCCTCCCTCCCTCCCCTCCCCTCCCCTCCCTCCCCTCCCCTCCCTCCCTCCCCTCCCTCCCTCCCCTCCCCTCCCTCCCTCCCCTCCCTCCCTCCTCCCCTCCCTCCCCTCCCTCCCCTCCCCTCCCTCCCCTCCCCTCCCTCCCCTCCCTCCCTCCCCTCCCTCCCCTCCCCTCCCCTCCCTCCCTCCCTCCCCTCCCCTCCCTCCCTCCCTCCCCTCCCTCCTCCCTCCTCCCTCCCTCCCTCCCTCCCCTCCCCTCCCTCCCCTCCCCTCCCCTCCCTCCCTCCCCCTCCCTCCCCTCCCCTCCCCTCCCCTCCCCTCCCCTCCCCTCCCCCCTCCCTCCCTCCCTCCTCCCTCCACTCCCCTCACTCCCTCCCTCCCATCCCCTCCCTCTTCCCGCGCGCGCGTGTGTGCATGCGTGCGTATGCATATATGTTTGCGTGTGCGTGCATGTACATATGCATATCCGTGTGCGCGCGTGTGTGCGCCTGTTCTTGACACCTATATGCCATCCCCAACTCTCACCCGCGACTGATACTAAATCACTGTAAGTACCTGAACGTGTCTATCTACTTCTATTGTTCCTTACATCCGTCATTACCAGTCTCTCTTTCACTCCATCCATTATTACTTCTCGTCTTTAAGGTGCCGTTCGTCTGTTCTGCGGTCCACGCCTCCTCAACCAACTGATACATACACGGCACCTTGTGTCCATCACAGATGGCGGGGGTTACCAATTTATAAAATGGTAATGGTACAATTGACTGATTGTTGATCCTCGGTGTAAATCCGACCATGTCGACCTCACTAGGGCTAGGAGAAGATCAGACCAGGAGTTAAACGTGTTCGTTCCGCCTAAAACTCATTTATTTCCAAGCGGCAGTACAATTTTAAACTATCACGTATCCCTTCTCATTCCTTCCGCGACAACAATAATTACTACATAATGTATACTTTTCTCGTTCTGCCACATGTCTAACTACTAAACACGCATGTTGTTCCCTCTTCGAGCTGCTTCTTGTCAACCCCGCCATTTCTCAGTCATTAACTGATCATTACCATTAACAAATTAAGATGAGTTTTCCCAATAATGTAACCAACATATTGTTTCCAGATTCTAATTGATTAAGCCTAGTCCCCCCAATAATGTAACCAATACAACATTTCCAGATTCTGATTGATTACTTACTCTGGTAAAGTGGCAATGTGATATTGTTATTGTAGTGATTTGCCAAGCTTTCCTCACACCGCAATGTTCTCATTAGCTGAATAAACGACTCAATATATTTCGATGAGGGGCGCGGCAAAAAATAGTTAGAGCATTGTATTGTCAATCGAGAGATTTCGCGCGAGATCTTGCCGTTTTGAACAGTGGAGGCATGTTCGGTTCACTCAATTCTATGAATGTGTGTGTGTGTTTGTGTGTGTTTGTGTGTGTTTGTTTGTGTGTGTGTGTGTGTGTTTGTGTGTGCGTGTGCGTGTGCGTGTGCGTGTGCGTGTGCGTGCGCGTGCGTGTGCGTGTGGTGTGGTGTGTGTGTGTGTGTGTGTGTGTGTGTGTGTGGTGTGTGTGTGTGTGTGTGTGTGTGTCGCGCGCGTGGGTGTAAGTGCGTAAGTGCGTATGTGCGTGTGGGTATAAGTATACAAAAAGAGCGGTTTAAAATGGTACATAAAAGATGATAATCTGTTTAAATTAAATGGAATACAAATGTTCGTTGCCGATGGCCGTATCGTCAAGTCACAGCAGTGCATTGCTAGTTTAACTAAGCCAACTACAACAAAGCGCGCAGTGAACACGTGTGTAGAATTCACATCGTGCCGTTAAATGTGGCGTGAACGCAAAGCAAATAAGATTTTAACCGTGTGTATACGAATAGACTTAGCGCAACGGTTACATCGTGCGTAAATGTTTTCCAGAAAGGTCGAAATAGTGTTCGAGTGAACTGAACAGGTCTGCTAGAACGTAGACTGTTCAACGCTTTGAGCAGTTCTAAGGACTATACATATACACCGCCCTCCACAATAAGTTGACATTTATCCCAACTGCGTAACAATATTCATGGTTTCTTCTGAGATTCCTGAGGGGGTTCCGCCTTTTAATTGTCTCACTCGCTATCGTATCCGTCATAACAGGATAATTATAATCTATCCTTTATACATTTACCATTACCATTACGCACATACGTATTCAATCCCCAGCGTTCAACGTTCATTAGTCTATTGTCTCCATTTTATTATGACGTACTTGCCCAATAACCTTTTCTACTTCAAGCAAACGAGACTTCACCGGTGTTTTCACTGCATTGACTGCTTTTCGTAGTGTGCAATCATGTAGAGACATGACGCAATTTCATATTGCTCTCTCTCTCTTTGCGAAACACGTGCGATTCGTGATGTATCATTGTACGCTTTTTACACAAACACCACTTACATGTTTGGATGAGCTGTGCTCTCTTACGCTACCCGATTTTGCAACGTTGCTTTACTATTTAATTAATACACCGCTTTTGTCACACTTTTAGATGTATGTAAATATATTATGGGACTTTCTTGTAATAATTCAAGCAGCAAATACATTTTCGGATGGTAAATAGCCCTGTATTTTTATCCTAATCCCCATCATATTTATTGCAAGTAATCATTCTTACTCTAGCTACCTCCCCCAAGTTAAATTGCATTTAAAGATCATACCTTGCTCAGACTCCATACATAAATGAAATACATTTAGTCAGAAGCATTCTTTTTAACGTATCCAAGATGATAATTAGGCTATGGAAGTTTTCGTCTGCGTACCACGAAAACTTAATCAGTATAGGTGACATCTGATGACGTCATAATACATTATAGTTGCCCTCGCATCGATTGATTGCTCTTTTGGTCTTTCGATATTGCTAGATTATAATACAAAACATGTATTTTAGTAATAATTAACACGCTCGCTGAATTGTTCAAAGTATGCAGACTAAATCGGGTAAATCCAAAAAGCCAACTAAAACGGGTATGTCAAATAAGACAGCCAAATCAGCTAAGTTTGTAAGACGAATATGCCAAGTAAGCATAACACATGGAGTAAATGAAGTAAGCCAAGTAAAATAAACGACAGAGCGCCGTCATGACGTCATTGAAAACATGGTCAACTGACATTCATTCTACAGCCGACGTAAGTGAAATATGACAGGGCACGTTAAACGTCCTCTGTTTCAAGAAGACCCACGTCAGACCCATTTTAAGACGACATCACACGTCTACGCTATTGCCTTTTTAAATATAAACAAGCGTAGCGTGTTTATCAGACCTCCTTTTTGCGGAAATAAGCTGAACGTTCACAACTTCAGACATGCTAATGCAACACAAATTAAGATTAATCTGGTGGAAATATTAAAAATCAATCTAGTGGAAATATGTAAAATCAATCTGGTGAAAATATTTAAGATCAATCTGTTGGAAATATTTAAAATCAATCTGGTGGAAATATGTAAAATAGATCTGGTGGAAATATGTTTAAGATCAGTCTGGTGGAAATATGTAAAATAGATCTGGTGGAAATATTTAAGATCAATCTGGTGGAAATATTTAAGATCAGTCTGGTGGAAATATGTAAAATCAATCTGGAGGAAATATGTAACATCAATCTGGTCGAAATATTTAAGATCAACCTGGAATAAATATGTAAAATCAATCTGGTCGAAATATTTAAGATCAATCTGGTGGAAATATTAAAAATAAACCTGTTGGAAATATTTAAGATCAATCTGGTGGAAATATTTTAAAACAATCTGGTGGAAATATAAAAAATCAATCTGGTAGAAATATTTAAGATCAATCTGGTGGAAATATTTAAAATAAACCTGTTGGAAATATTTAAGATCAATCTGGTGGAAATATTTTAAAACAATCTGGTGGAAATATAAAAAATCAATCTGGTAGAAATATTTAAAATCAATATGGTGGAAAGATTTAAAATCAATCTCAAAAATAAACCTGTTGGAAATATTTAAAATCAATCTGGTGCAAATATTTAAAATCGAACTGGTTGAAATATTTAAGATCAATCTGTTGGAAGTATTTAAGATCAATCTGGTGGAAATGTTTTTAAAAACAATCTGGAAGAAATATTTAAAATCAATCTGGTGGAAATATGTAAAATCAATCTGGTGGAAATATTTAAGATCAGTCTCGTGGAAATATCTAAAATCAATCTGGTGGAAATACGTAAAAATAATCTGGTGGAAATATTAAAAATAAACCTGTTGGAAATATTTAAAATCAATCTGGAGGAATATGTAAAATTAATCAGGTGGAATATGTAAAATCAATCTGGTGGAAATATTAAAAATTAATCTGTTGAAATCATTTAAAATAAATCTGGTGGAATTGCTTAAAGAAAGTTTATGTCTGTGGATTGGTGAGTGTTTTTCATATGCTCAGCTCAGAACTCTATAACAGCTGCACGTACGTGGCTAGAGTTACCGAACTTGGGTGTGACGTCACGAGAAAATGTTGGTGTACCGCTTAGACATTTTCGAAAATCCATCAATCCGTGCGCTTATAGCTGCTGTGTGAGCATAGTCTAACTATCTTACCTTGGCATGCAGAGGAGATTCAACATGTCACGTGATTGTTTGCTAACTACTTTTGTGTGCATTTGTTCCATGATTAATTGGAACGTCGTAAGTATGAGTGCGTGTACGCCATGTGATCGCGTTTGTTAAATTTGGAGAGCCAGTTAAAGA
>JAODUO010000867.1:227500-345000 GCA_025642075.2 Ridgeia piscesae | reverse complement strand
CACGGTCGAGTTTCTAAGGAGAATTGACCGACATTTTCAACCCTAACTGTGACATCGACGCATCTTTCGAAGACCCTCCTTAATTGTTCTGGTTTAATTTATCCGTGGGATGTATCCCTGTTGTTTTGGTGGTTATCGACGCCAGCCGCGCTAGTAGTGTCAACAGCAATGTATTAGTCTGACAAGGGTATGACGTTTCAAATGAGCGATTGGCAGTAATTCATCCAGGCACTCACACGACACTGTTTATCGTGACCTTATTGTTACTTCTGCGCCTTACTTCGTTAACCTACTTCGTGTTTTGTCTCTTGTTGATACCGGTTTTATACCAGTTTAAAATGAAGTAAATATACATGTCAATCACAGTTAAATTAACTGCTAGGAGCGTGGAGATGCTTTAAAAGAAAATTTACAAATACAAATTAGTGGACACCTTGAAATTGCTTGCTCACAGTAAGACTTCGTATACGATTTCGTAATGTACAGCGTATATTGCACGCCTTAATAAATTATGAGTTGAACAAAAACGACAAGTCAGTGCAAACGTATGCCGCGCTTTGTGTGAATGGTGAAGATTGAGTTGTTTATTTTGTTGTTATACATTTCGCGAGCGTCACTTTCAATCTTTGGCGCTATTTGATGCTTATTAAAACAATTTGGCGGACATTGTACCGTCACCATATTTTACTAATAGTAATATTATGTAGAACTATGTTAATAAATGAAGAAAGGGCATAGTGGTTTTCCTAACAATAACAACCAGTTTCGTCCACATTAAACAACCATCACACCGGTTAGACGCAGTCTGTGCCAGTAGTAGCGTTGAGTTACTCGCTGGCAGACAGACAGTGGACGAGTACACTGTACATACAGTTTACGTTTCTCTTCCAGGAGGGTGTAAGCATTGACATTACATTTTCGTAGACCGACAAACAGAAACGTTATACATCTATTATGTAGCGGCAAGGTGCAAACGTTAGCTTTGAAAGAAGGAAGGGTTATTATTATCTGCAACGAGGGATCGAACAGAGATATAGTCATGTGTTGCTAAACACACTGTCTACCATAGGATAAATGTAATTCGGGTAAACCAGCAATGTTAACATAATGGTGAACAGTCCATAAAACGATAGAAAGAAGAGCGACAGAAAACTAACAAAACATAACTATATTACCAGAGTACACTTATACTCACGATGCAGGTGAAATGTTGCACTTTGTACAGCAAAGCAGTTAATTATTATTATTATTATTATTATTATTATTATTATTATTATTATTATTATTATTATTATTATTATTATTATTATTATTATTATTATTATTATTATTATTATTATTATTATTATTATTATTATTATTATTATATACCATACTTATAAAACGCCCTTTTCTTACGTAGCAACTTGTTCAAAATCGTCGTATACAATACAGTCAATAACATGTAAAAAAAACCAGTAAAACAAAGCATACAAAATAAAAAACAGTTAACTAAGGATGAATAATTCGTGGCACTACATGGGCGTCTAACGTTGAAATAAATCTGGAAAACAGCGCGGCCAGAAATGGCCGACAGAAATACCCCCACGGGAACAATGCGTTTAACTGCCCACTTAACACCGTTTCTCTCACCATTCTCTTACTCAGTTGGAAGGTCGCTGTTTCAACGAATCATAAATTGAGCGCTTTTGAGAGAACGCCAAACGCCGTGCTAGTTTCGTGGCCCAAAGGTGTCCTAATTGCATTGCATAACCCCTAGCGTCGCTCCTATACTTACCGGTAACAGAACATGCTTAGCACCACATTCATTTGGACAAACAATGCTTCTTTGCGTTTTGCCCTTAGCGCTGCCACTGCGTAACCTGCATGAATTGTAAACAACGTGTGTTGATTAAGGTTAATACACACATGCACATACGCGCACGCACGCACACACGCACTCACACACACGCACACATACGCACGCACGCACGCACGCACGCACCACCCACGCACGCACGCACACACACACACACACACACACACACACACACACACACACACACACACACACACACACACACACACACACACGCACCACACACACACACACACACACACACACACACAAATACAAACTTCTATTTCTTGACTACGTTGATACATAACACAATTTACAAAAATGCCACTTTTAATTTAGTTTTAATGTCTCTAGTTCCGTTTCGTACAACGATAATTTAAACTATAATTATGTATTCATATGTTTTAGTTGTACTTTTATTGTATTTTTTTACTTTTTATGTACTATTGTCAACACTACTGGGAAGAATTTTACTTTACATTTTTTTAAATCTAAATAACATTTATTATTATTACGTTAATCTTAAATATAACATGATAATAATAAATGTTATTTAGATAAAAAATGTAAAGCCCTCGTTAAATTGTTCCAACATGAGGATATATATATATATATATATATAAAGACTTATTTCATTCCATTACAGAATCACAACAATTTTAATATGATTTATAAAATGTGTGAATTCACGAGATCACGAATGAATATTATGGTATCGTTGTGTGCATCCGGGTACTGATGTTTTCATCAAAAACATTGTTTCAACGGAACATGTAGAATATCATATATTCCTCCTGAAATTACGCCACGCAGTGTTTCGAGTTTAACTGTTTTGATAATCAATTAATTGTCAGAGAACTGTATAGAAATGTTGTTAATTGGTATTGCACAAAACAGTGTGAGAGAGAGAAAGACGAGAATTTTTCCAAGACGGTTTCAACTATAATCGTGATGACGTTTCGTATAACGTAAATTTGGTGGTCATGATAAGACTTTTCCATGTCTTGTCTATTGTCAACTATGTGGCAATTGGTTTAATACAATACAATATGACATCATACTTCTAAGTGGTTTTCACTGATTCATACAGCGTGACACAGTACATTATGTGCTTTGGTACGGCTGTATTATGCTTGCACTGGCCATGTACGTGACAGTCACATGTGTGACATAGATGTCAAGTAGTGGTTGACATACAGGTGTCACGACGAGTGGTCAAAACGGGCAATTAGTATCGCGCAGATGGTCGCATCAAGTAAAGGATTTCCATTATGCATTTCTCAATTTGTTGCAGATGTCAGGAAACCATACAATATTGATAACCGATGTCGGTCTATACATTAGCGAGTCTAACAGGAGGTAAGATGGCCTCATTTTAGTGACATTAATCTAAACGCACTCTCGCGCACGTATACAGAGTATATCATTATACTATGTACACAGTAGTCGTACTGTTGCTATACAATGTATTCAATACAAGCAATGGTTTTATCCGAAGACGAATCAATGCCCAATTAAGGCCACATAAGTCCCCTATCGCAACAGTGAAGAGAGAAAGCTGGCATGATACGGCCATGGTACACGCCATGACTCCCTTGCTAAGACAATCGGTCACCCTGGGAGGCAGCAGATGTAGAGTCCGGCCGAGGAAGACTTGGATGGACAACAAACGAGAGTGGACCGACCATGACGTCCAAACGCTACTGAGATAAACATTAGATCGCCTCTGCTGGAGAGCATTCGCTGCGTCTGCATCTCTCGTGTCCCCCACATGACTTGACAGGTCTAGGGACGAGTGAGTTGAATTGATTCAATGCAATACAACGTTACGACTTCGTTAAAATATAGAATGGTTGATTCAGATCACAGATTCCGGCTGGTTCCTCAATTAACACATCTTCTTTCTGTAGTCTAATATTAATCCTTAATAGTTTCCGGCTAGTTAGTGTCACTTATATTCATTTCAGCGATTAATGGTTGTTAAGCAGCTCTTTTCATCCCCCGTGCGTGACGCGCGGTTGTCAAATACGTATCACATTAGCAAATTAAATCCTCATAATTAAGGTAATTAAATATAAAGTCAAACGCTGCTTGGTGTATATTTATATAATGACATCACACATTGCACAACTACATCACGTAATACACGATGTCGTATACACTGTCCTTTACCTAGAGTAAAAACCAACAGGACCAAGAACTACTTCATTAACTGGTGTATTTTTTATCCAAAAAACTCACAGTGACTGTTCTAGCAAATTACGAGCATTTTGATATGGATGTGTGTGTGTGTGTGTGTGTGTGTGTGTGTGTGTGTGTGTGTGTGTGTGTGTGTAGTGCGTGCGTGTGTGTAGTGTGGGGGTGCGCGTGCGCGTGCGCGTGCGCGTGCGCGTGCGCGTGCGCGTGCGCGTGCGCGTGCGCGTGCGCGTGCGCGTGCGCGTGCGACGTGACTGTGCGCGGTGACACCAGCAGATGGCTAGAGACAAACAAGTGGCCGTCTGACAAAAGAAGGCAACTTTCCCGTCTATTCCCGCCATGCTTCGAGACGACCTATGCTGTCCCCATGTGGACCACGTAGATCGATGGTGGCGACCTTTACCTGTATCTGGACGTCATGGCGATTGACTGGTCAGCGAGCTGGACATGAGTGACTCTCGTCAACACAATGCGAGACGCGTGTGATAATTGGGCCAGACGAAATGGCACTAGGGCAAAATGGCACTAGGAAGAAATGGCACAGGGTCCAGCACAGCGAGTGCGTGCCGAAATTGGCCATATGTGATGTACATTCGTTGTGTGCTGATCATCATTAATGCGTGGCTAATCCATTCCGCCTTCTGGCGCAATCACAGTCACCAACCGTAAATTGTACACGATCTACCCATAGAGCGCCATTATCGTAAAACAGTGTCGTTTTCGTTTGACATGTCGTGTGGTGCTCTCTCTCTCTCTCTCTCTCTCTCTCTCTCTCTCTCTCTCTCTCTCTCTCTCTCTCTCTCTCTCTCTCTCTCTCTCTCTCTCTCTCTCCTCGCTGCTCTCCTCTCGCTCTCGCTCTCGCTCTCGCTCTCGCTCTCGCTCTCGCTCTCGCTCTCGCTCTCGCTCTGCTCTCTCTCTCTCTCTCTCTCTCTCTCTCTTGTGTCTTTCACAGTCTCTATGTCTGTCTCTTCGTCACCGTCTCCGTCTCCGTCTCCGTCTCCGTCTCCGTCTCCGTCTCCGTCCCCGTCCCCGTCCCCGTCCCCGTCCCCGTCCCCGTCCCCGTCCCCGTCCCCGTCCCCGTCCCCGTCCCCGTCCCCGTCCCCGTCCCCCGTCCCCGTCCCCGTCCCCGTCCCCGTCCCCGTCCCCGTCCCCGTCCCCGTCCCCGTCTCCGTCTCCGTCTCTTTCTCTCTTTTCTCCGACGACGAAGGTAGTTTACATCTGTAGGTCGCTTACAGTGCCGTGAATGTTTAATATTTTCATTTGCTGTCCACTTCAATGTGCAGTCACTTTTTTTCTAAGTTCACCAAGAAATAGACACCGTGATCACGCAGAGACCAATGCTCCTGGAAATAGCATTTCGTGACACTGACGTCACTTCCGTGATAAAGCGCATGTCTCTAATGTATTTCTGCCGCGCATATTGTCGGCATAGCATTCAATGTGCTACAGTGGAAGTAATCGGTAAAGAGCGCTAGGTCTCCTAAACACCAATCTTCGTCAAAACATTTAGAAGGACATATCACACATACTCAATGAGGCTATCAGACAGTAACAGACAACATGGGTGTTTGGAGCCTGGACTGGTCAAAAACTAAACTTTGTACTAGCCCAATACATTGTAAACATTAAAACGACGCAAGTCAAATGTAAAACAGTTGACAAATTTGAAATCGCTATGTACTTATCTATGCATTGACGCCAAATTCACGACTCTAGGTGACATATTTCATAAGATATAGGCACATTAATGTAGACGGCCGCCATCTTTAAAATGGCGGATGTGAATATTGGCTAAGTTCAAATATAAAATATTTGAAATTGGAATACCGAAATAATATATATATATATATATATATATATATATATATATATATATATATATATATATATATAGTTCAAACTATATAAATATTTAAATTGTGATCCGAAATAATATATATATATATATATATATATATATATTATATATATTATATATATTTGAAATTGGAATACCGAAATATATATATTTTAAGATCAGTTATATAGTTTGAACTATATATATATATATATATATATATATATATATATAAATATATTATTTCGGGGTATTCCAATTTCAAATATTTTATATTTGAACTTAGCCAATATTCACATCCGCCATTTTAAAGATGGCGGCCGTCTACATTAATGTGCCTATATCTTATGAAATATGTCACCTAGAGTCGTGAATTTGGCGTCAATGCATAGATAAGTACATAGCGATTTCAAATTTGTCAACTGTTTTACATTTGACTTACGTTAACCTTCGTAGCCACCATTTCATTTGATAAAATAGCGGCTTTAAATTGAAATGCTTACATATTTAAAAAAACAATATTTGGAGGGATTGGCAGACGGATACCTTTGTCAAAATATACATAGTTTGGGGCAGCTATTTCAAATATATTACTTTTTGACCTTGGCCGACATTCACATTCGCCATTTTTTTAAGATGGTGGCCTTCAAAACTAATGTGGCTATACGTTGTGAACTTTACCACCTAGAACCGATATGTTATATCAAGATATAAGTATGTGGCCATGGTTTTCAATTTAATGAGAAAGAGAATGCATTTGACCTTCACTGACCTTCGTGTCAGCCATTTTACTAAATTAACAATATATGTGTATTATGAAATCGAGAATTACCAGATCTCTGGAACCTGTGCCCCGATTTGGATAATCTTTGTGTCGTTTTCATGGTTGTTGAGTTTCCTCTGCAAGGTTTTCCACATTCACAGTGGTGAAGGAAGGCACACGCTTTGGTAGCGACGTCTAGCACTGTCCAGAATTGCGCCCAGACTTTCGTGCTCACATCTTGCACCCAACCCTAGGCACCCTGAAGCATCTGGAACATCTTGGTGTCGTTACCTCGCTTGTCTCCAGATATAATCTGCACGGTACAGAGCTCGTCTTGCATGTTGGAGCAAGGTTTCATGGGGATGTGGTCGAGCGTCCGAGTACCACGCGTGAAGAGTTGACGTCTGGCATCATTCACCAATGAGTACCCACTGCTCTTGTTGTACATGGTCCAGCGTTCAATGTGTGCCACCTGGACGGAATCGATTGTCATGAATCTAAGGTCATCGGAAAATGACGCCGTATCACACCTTCTCAGGACCACGTATTTGGGTGATTTCATGAACGGGGATGTGCTAGAAGGCTTTTCCAGTTCCAAAACCTATCCACAACTCCATAAAACCAAGGTTGCCAAAGTGGTCAACAGCAATGACGACAACATCGCTGTCCACTGTGCGGTTGAAAGCTTTTGAGTGGTCTTGTTGTGCAGCGAGAGAGAGAAAGAGAGAAAGAGAAAGAGAAAGAGAAAGAGAAAGAGAAAGAGAAAGAGAAAGAGAAAGAGAAAGAGAAAGAGAAAGAGAAAGAGAAAGAGAAAGAGAAAGAGAAAGAGAAAGAGAGAGATATGCAGAAATATCCTGCTATCCGCCTCCTGTCGATTGCATGGCATGATCGTGTCCAAGTCAGCTGCTGATTGGCTATGAGAAGTATTCACTAGGACGCGATCGTCATATGTGGAGCCAACCATAACATCGGTGAACTGACGCGACCCCTCGATAACAGCTTCTGAATGAAACACAAACAGCTACACCTTGTTTTTTTAATGTGCCAGGAACTTGTTCCAGTCACGAGGAACAGGTGCAAAGCTTTCGACGATGGTTGTCACCCCAGGGGTACCTGGTTTTGCTTGACTTTGGGCTTTAAGGTTGTCATGAAGGTAGATGTCCAATAAGATGTTGAGTCGCGATGTCGAACGTGTAGCTGGCGCCATTGGTTAGGTGGACCATGTGAACCACAGCTGGGCTATTTAACACCTTCCCCATAACATCATCATCAAGCTTTTCCACCGGATCTGAACTTTCCCTGGTCAAGCAAAGATGGTGGATCTCTCTGGTTTTCAAACTTGAAGAAATTGTCCGAAATTCGGCAGGGACCATAGCGACAGGAAAATAGTAGACACCAGTGAATACTTCATGGAGATCATTGTCTTTTACGTATGCACTGGAGAGCGCCTCTGCAGTTGCTGATGGCATGACCTCTCGAGTATGGAGAATGACCAAAGCTGGACCATTTTATGGTAAGAAGGGGATTGTCGATCGTAGAACACACACATAACTGATAGGACATCCTTGGCGAAACTCATTTGCAGGCTATGACCCTCTTCGTGATAACGAAGGTGTTGTGCAGACGTGGAGTGGCAACGATATCAGCAGCATCCTCGAAGGCAGCGAGTGCTTGCAACTCTCATTTACTGCAATCACATACTCGCCCATTGTAACTGGAATATCAAAGAGGTTGGCAACTCTTGAAGCTGCTGTACATAACTTGGTTGTTTCTTCAATCCACGTCCATTGGATTTGTTTTCGGACAGCATAGATCGGATGATCCACACCTTCCACATGTGTTTGGCTGGGTTTGAGGTAATCAGTCAGCGACTTTCCGAGAAGAAGGGAGTGCTTGACTATCAAGACAGAAGCTGCTTCGTCTGAAAATAGAGGTACGATGCCAATGTTGGCTTTTAGTTCCCTGTTATCATTATTATTGCAATGAAGAGTTGAAACCTGCCGGGATTACGACACCACCAGGTTCCAGTAGATTCTAGG
Source organism: Ridgeia piscesae (assembly GCA_025642075.2). NCBI lineage: Eukaryota > Metazoa > Annelida > Polychaeta > Sabellida > Siboglinidae > Ridgeia > Ridgeia piscesae. The sequence continues at coordinate 336,325 of JAODUO010000867.1, read as the reverse complement.
TGACCAATTCTGCAATTTTTATGATCCAAGCTTCGTCCTTGACCACTGTTAGCCAACGTCAGTAAAGGCATAATATACATATATTATTATTTTAGTAAAATGGCTGATATGAAGGTCAGTGAAGGTCAAATGCAAAATGTTTCATTAAATTGAAAATCTTGTCCACAAGCTTATATCTTGATATACATATATCGGTTCTAGGTGGTAAGGTTCACAAGATGTAGCGACATTACTTTTTTACCATCATGAAAAATGGCGTCATGTGAATGTCGGTCAAGGTCAAAAAGTGAAATATTTGAAAAAGCTACCCCAAAATACATATCATATAATTTGACAGAGTTGTCCGTCTGCTAGTCCCTCCTAATATTGTCTTAAATATGCAAGCAATCCGTTTTGACTGCCGCCATTTAATAAAATGGTGGCTATGAAGATTCACTAAGTCAATTGTAAAAGGTTTCACAAATTTGAAATCGCCATCCACATATCTATGCATAATCACGACATTAGGTGACGCATTTCGTTAAGATATAGAAACATTAATGTTCACGGCCGCCATCTTTAAAATAGCGAATGTTAATGTTGGATAGTTTAAATACAAACTATTTTGAAACCGGAAATATATATATATATATATATATATATATATATATATATATATATATATATATATATATATATATATATATATATATTATGAATTATTGTTCATGGACATAAGATATCCTAAGATGATGGAAAAGCAAGTCTTCTTTTGGATTGCGGCCATTTTAATATTGCAAAAATGGTGGACGCATCAAAATCTAAGGTGGCTTCCATCAACACCCTGAAAGAGTGTGATATCAAGGTAATCAGTATCAAATTTCATACTTATGTATGGCCTTTGGTGACATTAAGAGCCGTCACTACTATTGTGTCTGTACTTTACGGGCCATGGACCGACAGGCTGTACCGGGCGCAGTGCTGGAGGCCTGGGGCCATACAACAACTGCGTTCGTAGGTAGTGCTGCATGTTGTGTACTGGCTAATATTGGGCCGGTAAGAGAAATCTATTATAATATATGCATTCTACTGTTTACTAGTTGAAAAGGTAAAGGTACAAACCATACTTGCTGTTATATTGGCAATATTGAGCCAATAGTGCTTTGTTTGCTGGGAACCTTCAGAAGGAACCGAACTGTGTTGCTTTTGCCTTATTTGGCCTAGGTTTAGAGGCTACTCATTGTATTGCTCATCACTAGCTGTAAGCAGGCGCATGTTTCGATTGTAATGTTGAAGTGTTTAGTATTGATCGAGCACCGTAATGCACACCTGAATGACTACAGAACTGCAAAAACATTTAAGTTTCCATTTTCTATAAAGTGTTTATTTTTTTAATTAATTATTATTATTGTTAACTTGCAGTATATTGTACATATCAGAATTATTATTTAAGTTTTATTATCACTACTATTGTTTATTTACTTGGATTAATATATTGCTATTATAGTCATAGATGATTTGTTTAAATGTTTATACATTTTGTACAGCTGCAGTGCGCCAAGGAACGGCTAACATTGCCAGATTTCTGGCGCTAACAAATGCGGTGTTATTATTGTTATTATTATTGATTGCTATTATTAGCTGGTCACTTATGCATCAGCGAGCGGAGAGAGAGACCCATCGGGAGACTGGTGAAGCGACTGTCACACAAGTCAAACGTTGTGGCAGGCAGTGATGGAATGGGTCCAATGCTAGACGCCGTGCGCCGATATCCGCCCGAACTGCCGTCTGTGAGCCGTCCAGTGCAGTGTGCCACCCGCCTACACAAAGACCTCCTGAAGCCTTCTGGCGTCAACAAGAAGTACCATAGAGGACACGCCGTTGTCCTCAAGGGAGAAGTGTCAAAAAGATATATACGTCCCTAAAAGTTAAACAAGGCGACGCACACTGCTCTTCCCAAGGGCGAAATATAGATCGGATTCACCACCTATCATCGACCCGGACATCCGCCACAGCGATGGGACAGTGTCCGTGGGAGTTGGTCAGGAAAGTCAAAGCTCCCGATGTGTTCAAAATGAATTAGTTTCAACACGTACGCGGTCATCCACCGGAGAATAATGGAACAGCTGGTGCCTGTTTGTTACGAGTTACTTTGCTAAAAGGTTACTCTTAGGTCTAGCACAGGCCGAAACTAACAAAGATGGCTGTTGAAAATTCACAATTGCGTCATTTGTTAATGAAACAAGCCATTCACATAGCATAGAAAGCCGAGTTATTTGAGTTCGAACAACTCAACTATTCAACTGTTCCTACATTAGAAGGTCCAAATGTATACTTAGCAAATCGCTGAATTGTGATCAAACATGTGCATTGTACAGTTGTATCGGTTTTGGTAATTATTAGGTCCCACGATGATAGGTCATTTAACACTATAAAATACAAGTCCAATCATCGCGAAAAGTAAGACGTAATATATAAACAAGGTGTCAACTTACGAGAACGAAAGTAGATCTAGTATTGGGAGTTGCAGATGACTGGGATGTTTTTGTTGCTGACAACTTCACCGGCTAATCCAGAAGTTACGTCGTGGTCATACACTGATCACTATGCGTGGATGTGGCGTTTCATGACAGTGACGTCATTTCCGTGGTAACGCGCATGTTGAGGAAAAAAGAGTTGCCGTTCAAAATGTCTGAAGTGGTCCGGTTAATGTTTTTTCGTGCCCCCTATACGAAGGAGATGCATGTAAGTGAATGCATCTCCTTCGTATAGGGGGCACGAAAAAACATTTTTGTACTGGAGCCACAAGCATTTGCGGCTTGGGGTCTTCAGGGGGTTACAATTGGAAGAACAGGGATAAGAATAAGAATACTATTTTTAAATTCTCGCATTGAAATTACAATTCTGTTTGTGTGCCGCATACAAATATACACAATCAAAGGTAAATACCACTATAAAACTTAAACAAAAACACACTAAAACACATACATAAACATTATAAGACAATAAAGAAATATTAAACTCACACAAAAGTATAGATATCAACAATTATAATCACCCCCATACACCTTCAGCCATTCATTATCATTTCTAGTTCTACCTATCCTCGTGTTAAACCCTTTGATCGCCGAAGTCACAAACGAACCTGCACATCGTGCAGTTCTAGTCCTTGGCACTCTAAGACGTCCGCTGCGTTGAATGATTTTATTGTCAAAGTCCGTCTTCAGTGGGTGGGTGGCGTCATGAAGTACGTCTGTCAGTTTGTTTGTCAATCGTCTCTGGTAGTATGTGACAAACTGTTCTCTTGCCTGTGCCACGTTCTGCCTTCTTTATAATCTTATCCAATCTGTTTCTACCCAGCTTTGAGATGTCTACCCCAGCAGACACAGCTAAAAGGTCAAGATCTATGTCTCAAAGATGATGTGCAGTTGAAGAACTTAAGGAGAATAGAATTTGAAATTTTGAAACCTGTAATTAAAGGTCGAAAAACGAATCCCTCAAAACACCGAACAGTATGATAGCATTATCCAACTCCAGAAAATTAAACCATATCTGTTTTAATCCTGTATCATAGTGCGGTAACAGCATGGCAAAGCTGTTATTGTTGGAAATCGTTTTTCTCGATAGAAACTTCTAACAGAGCCCATAAATCATATGTTCTGTCCTCCGCCGAGTTCCTGAATTAGCCATATAAATATCACATCATTGGTCGAGTTATAACAGTCTTTTTACCACTGCCATGCTGATCTAACATTTTATTCCAGCACATTGATCATATATGTTCACCTGCGTCACATATGTTGATATATGTTACTGAATGATACATAACATAAAATAACACTCCTGGCATATTAACGTGACCAATTTATCATTGTTGTTATACATGGTATGTGTGGGGGCATCAGACATTTATGTAGCATCCAACTGTTTCAGTCCAAAACCATTCCCACAGACATGTACGTCTGAACTTGCATACATAGAAGCATTCCTGACTTGTAATAGTGAACAACATAAGTACAGATGAAATGTGCTTTTGTGTGTGGTCCTCAAATGACTGCCCACTCAAAACCTGACTTCACCTGTCTAAATTACTAAATAAAGCTATATGGGACATTTGTATGTCCGTGTGCATATGTGTGTACGTGCGTGCGTGCGTGCGTGCGTGGTCGTGCGTGCGTGCGTGTGTGTGTGTGTGTGTGTGTGTGTGTGTGTGCGTGCGTGCGTGCGTGCGTGCGTGCGTGCGTGTGCGTGCGTGCGTGCGTGCGTGCGTGCGTGCGTACGTGTAGCTTAGTGCACCGGGGTCCACTGTGTAGCTGAAGGTCAGTTGTGTTCCAGCTGAAGGCCCACGTGATGTCAACATGGATATGCCTCCTGTGTCATTATTTGTCTGTCGGAGGTGGATCACGGTTCACTTCCGACCTCACATGTCATACGAAATAATGCCAATGGTGCCTCTTCATGCGAGCGACATACTGTAGGCCCATCTTCAGCAAAGGGCAAAAAGTGACGTGCTTATTAAAACATATTAGAGCCATTAACACTGAAGAATATAGAACATTAGAAGATCTTTCTCCTGCACTTTAACTGTATGGAACATTCTAAAAGCGTCGTTGGTTAATGCGAAGGACACCCCGACATTCAAAGAAATGCTAGGCCATGCGCAATGCTCATACCGTATGGAACGTCATTGGCTGTGATTTGCCAATTATAGAATATAAACAGACATTTCACAATCGTCCTTATGAACCAGGATATTGCTCTTTAAATCCTATTTTGCTCCTTAACAGCTCGTATGCTGCAACCTGAGAATAGTTCACGTCGGTCGGTCGGTCGGTCGGTCGGTCGGTCGGTCGGTCGGTCGGTCGGTCGGTCGGTCGGTCGGTCGGTCGGTCGGTCGGTCGGTCGGTCGGTCGGTCGGTCGGTCGGTCGGTCGGTCGGTCGGTCGGTCGGTCGGTCGGTCGGTCGGTCGGTCGGTCGGTCGGTCGGTCGGTCGGTCGGTCGGTCGGTCGGTCGGTCGGTCGGTCGGTCGGTCGGTCGGTCGGTCGGTCGGTCGGTCGGTCGGTCGGTCGGTCGGTCGGTCGGTCGGTCGGTCGGTCGGTCGGTCGGTCGGTCGGTCGGTCGGTCGGTCGGTCGGTCGGTCGGTCGGTCGGTCGGTCGGTCGGTCGGTCGGTCGGTCGGTCGGTCGGTCGGTCGGTCGGTCGGTCGGTCGGTCGGTCGGTCGGTCGGTCGGTCGGTCGGTCGGTCGGTCGGTCGGTCGGTCGGTCGGTCGGTCGGTCGGTCGGTCGTCGGTCGGTCGGTCGGTCGGTCGGTCGGTCGGTCGGTCGGTCGGTCGGTCGGTCGGTCGGTCGGTCGGTCGGTCGGTCGGTCGGTCGGTCGGTCGGTCGGTCGGTCGGTCGGTCGGTCGGTCGGTCGGTCGGTCGGTGGGTGGTCGGTCGGTCGGTCGGTCGGTCGGTCGGTCGGTCGGTCGGTCGGTCGGTCGGTCGGTCGGTCGGTCGGTCGGTCGGTCGGTCACGTAATTCTACAGGGAATCAAACCCCTTGACATTTAATCGCCGCAGGCAGTTAATATGCCGTATTTCATTGAAATGACCAAGTCTGACAATTAGGAACTTAAAGCCATTGACCGATGACTGCGGCCATGCGTCAAGGAGGCCAGGTCAGTGGCTAGACGTTGGTCTATGGCGACTATAGTGCACACAGGCCAGCGTGCACGACTACCGCATCGCTTGGTTAACGAGGTCGTTCGCAGAGCTCGCCGTTATGCGGTTAATCATACATCAATTCATTGTTACTTGATGAAATTCGTGTTTCGTGGACATTTAATGACGTTAGTTAAATGGCATCCAGGTAAGTCTTTCTTAACCTACACATCGGGGTTAAACCCAAGTTCTTAATCTGCAAGGATGGTTTGAGCGTGTGCGACTGTCTACAGGTACTAAAACTTGTCTAGACTGGACAGCAATGAATGGTTTTGAAAATGAGTTATAAACGCAGGTTCTGGCCTACGTAGGTTCTTCGTTCTCTCTTCGAGATTTACCAACCTAAATCTTTAACTCTGCATATTTGTTACGCTAGAATTGTAATTTTACAAAGTGGACTGGTCTTCTTTGTATTTTCTCGAGTGTGTTTATATCTTTGTGTAAGTGTGTGTCTCATATTGTGCAGCTGCATTCAGCAGTGAGGCGGACGACTTTGACATAATAAATTAAGCTCTTATAGAACCTGCGGACAATATGTCAGCTAGATTTATCCTACATTATTATAGAGTAGCATTGGCATTGTTGGAAGTTTGGGAGATGTGTATTTACCAGGATAGGTTGTAGATAGGTTGTATATGGCTGTTACTACTAGATATTTCGCTGTGTCAACTTGGTTTAATTTAATATTATAATTGCCAATTGCATGAACATGATCGGAATAAGGTACTCGGAATTCTCGCTATTCGCATCATATTGCATTAAAATGTCCGTTCCAGTATTTACCCAATTATCGAGTTAATTTAAATCGGTTTGAAAGACTATCTGGTCCAATTGCCTATAAACAGATGTGTATAGCAAACAATCATCCCCAAACTAACTCCAAATCCCACAAGAAAGCACATTTCAGTATTCAGTAGCGACACGTAGCGGGGCATCGAGAACTAATATGCCATTAATTCAATATTACCCGTAAGACGGCGACAAATAATTAAAATGAATGTAGCCGCGATGAGGCGCTACAACATTTTGTAAGAAATGTATAATTATTATTATTTTGATACGTCTACTCTAAGCCATCTTATGTTTTTATTCTACTAAATATATTATATCATAACTTTTTGAAATGAAACAATAGAAAAACGGCACTCAAATTAGCTCCCACGTGACGTTACGTGAGTAAGCCTTTCGTTTGAGAAACATGGCCGAACCTGACTTGTATTCCATTTTGAACGTAACAAAAAATGCTTCTGCATCGGAAATTAAAAAGGTAAGACTACATAGTTTTACTTATAAATGTAACACATTTTGGTACGGTTATTTATTGAAAACTATGAAACTCACAAGATCAATATAATCGTTTTCCTTTTGTTTATAATTGCGTTTCTGCGAAGGCCTTGTGTGAACTCGAGTCGAGACCGAGTGAGGAAGTTCTCTTGGCAACATTGGATCATAACAAAATTAGTGTACATTACGATTACTTTTATGCTAGGTTTCTTTATAGTATCTGAGATATGAAATCATAGATTGCATTGTCGCGTGTGTAACCGTGAAATTCCCACTTATTAAGGTTTACGTCGAATAGATTTTAGAAATGTGGCAGTGTTTCACTGTTTGACCGGAAACTGACGTGAGTTGGTGTGCTTCGCCTTCATTGCATGTGACCTGGCGAACAGAGGAGGGAGTGGTTTCATTTTCGCTGCTTGCTACTGCAGACAGAAGCATCAAACTATATATAATATTTAAGAAATATGGAGGCTTAGGTCTGTTTTGAATTTGACAGTTTTACAAATTTCTGTGTCTAATTTTACAAGTACGTCTATGTGATTAATCAGCAGAGTCCATCTGTCTGGATTTTGATGCTGATGAGTGTGTATATACAATTGTGCTGTGCCAGATGTGAAGGTGCTAGACAAAGTATGTAAAAGGTGCACGTAATGTATCAAAGAGGTGCAAGTAATAACACAGACCACAGCTTAGAAGTGTCAAACTGCCACTACCCTAAATGCCTGGATGGTTGGGGCTACCAAGATATTCCCAGGAAGGGCGTTGCACCAGAAGACAGTTCATGGGAAGAAAGAATTGCTTTTCATAGACCTGAATGCGAGCTGGGATAATCTGATATTTACTTGGATGATAATACCTTGTACTGGTAGGGAGCATTGGGGTAAGGTATTGGTTACCATTAATAGCAATCAGTTGTTTTTGGATTCTATACATCAACAGAAGGCAAGAAAGTTGTCTTCTTTTCTGAAGGGAGTCTCAATGGAGATGGTTAATCATTGCGGACATGCTTCCTCTTTGATTGTAATTGTTTAGAAAAAATCTGACTGCTCAATGCTGGGTGTTCACTATCTTATTTACCTCCTAGATGTTTGAGTTCCAGACAGCACTGCAATATTCTAAGTGGGGATGTATATGTGAAAAGTAGGCATAGTATATGAAGTATATCTAGCCAGGTCCACATCTGGCCCATCCTATCCAGTCTTAGAGTTAAAGATAGTTACACAGTAATATGAATAAATGTCATATGCCAGTCTTCTCACTTGTTTCCACTGATGGCCAATACATAATTCCTTGAAGGCATTGTTTTTACTGTGGAATAATGGTGGTGATACATACAGTAGTTATAATAACGTTCAAATGAAAATGACCAAGTAACAGATCCAAAAACTATGCAATCTATTGACATGATAGCACCACATTGACAAAGATAACTCCGAAATCCTATATTATCTGTGCTATGAATATAATAGATTGATCATCTCAGCCTTAGAGAATGTCAGACAGCTTCAGTGACCTTGTCCTGTGTCGCAATGAAATCGGCCTATGTGTGGATCAAGTGATTAGACATAAGTGAAAACTGATAAGTTGATAACTTTTATTATACAGTAAATGTTCTGTATTGCATATTCAGAATTCATGCCGTTATTGACAAGTAATCAACTTATGGTGAACTATGTTTGACCTAGGCCTACTACAAGCTAGCCAAAGAATTTCATCCTGACAAGAACCCCGAAGCCGGAGACAAGGTATGAAATTATGATTTTTGCAAAGTCAAATTTTTGAAACGGCGGGCCATATTTACAAGCTGGAATTAATGGTTTTTATTCATTACTTCATCATGGTAATGTGCCACAATGTTGATTATGTTTGGATAGCAAGATATCAACAAATTCATGGAATATTCGTCGGAATATTACAAACCCAGAGAAAAACATTGAGAAATGTGAATATTGTTTATCTTGTGTTTAGTAAATCACAATGGTCTGTTTCTAGTTCAAAGAGATCAGCTTTGCGTACGAAGTACTGTCAAATCCGGAGAAGAAAGATATATATGACAGACATGGACTACAGGGACTCAAAGATGGCCTAGGTGGAGGCGGCAGCAGTAGTAAGTTTATCCTAATAGTAGGTAGCCACTACAAGTAATGCGTATACACTCTTACAGAATACCGTTTTTTTTTGCGTTTTGTAAAAGTTTATTACATTGGAATCAAAATGTAATCATAGATTTTAATATAAAGTAAACTGGATTGTATAAAGGTTGCAGTAGTGTAATGGCTCAGTGGCTAGAGCTTACATGATTTGTAATTTTATTTTGCATGTTTAGCAACTGAGACTTCTGGTTGTCTTGCACAGGTGATCTGTTTGAGGAGCTATTTGGAGGTCTGTTTGGGGGTGGTGGCCATGGACCCTTTGGTCGGGGCTTCGGCTTTGGTGGTCCACGTAAACCACAGAGAGGTGAAGATATGGTCCATCCACTGAGGTCAGTATCTGTTAAACTTCACCTTATCCTTTTCTAAAATCATCATTTCCACGTTAATTTAATAATAATATAATGTATTTCTCTGCAGCAGCCATGGTGGCTGAAAGATACAATGAAAGCATTACAAGTGATAAAACAATTAAAGTATTTAAGTAAAACTATATGAAATGATAAACTATATATGACATTATAACTAATTAGAATGTCTGGTAAAAATTATAAAATAAAATATGATAATAAAGCTATAATTGGACTATAATCTGAATGTTTATGCATACATTCATTACTACCCGGTAATTTATGTGTCAGATAAAAAAAAATACTGTTTAGCAACGTAGTTTATTAAAAGTATAAATGGAATATAAAACCCAAATAAGTGAAATTATAACTAATCAAAATTATTTGTGTAAAAATAGCCATAAAAGATATTCAGTCAGTTGCTAGTACTACTTGTATGTGATGAGGAATCTCCAGTTACTGGCAATTGTACAGTCCATATGGTATAAATGAGTTCTTAAAACGTTCAATCCTACACTGTGCAAATGTGCGTTTCATATTGCGTAATGAGGTTTCCTGAGGGGAGGCAGGAGATGGTGCAGTTTGTGGTTCATTTGTTGCATGCTCACAAATATAATTCTGTATTACAGTATAGCATCTTCTTACAGCTTACGCCAGTGTAACTACTTGACATGAAACATGAAAATGTTAGGTCTGTGTACTCAAGATTCTAATTTCAAGAGTGGCAAGATAATACAGCAATATTACATCTTGCATGAGTCAGTTACGAGGGTAGATGGACAGTAAATAATGACAATGTTGCAAATTTGTCATCCTTATCAACAATGTCCCGATCAATCAGCAAGTGGGCAAGATCTAAGTCATCAGCCGGAATCAAAAAGGAAGCTTTTTAATGTCTTTGTGTACTGTGTGTTTGCAGAGTGAGTCTGGAAGACCTGTATAATGGCAAGACAGCAAAACTGCAACTGAGCAAGAAGTTGATCTGTCCGAAGTGCCAAGGGTGAGTGAATGCATTAACTCTTTACAGCACAGACCATCCAAAACCAACCCCTCGTACGTGCAAGACCATCCAAAACCGCCCAGCAAACTCACAGTTCGTTGGCCTTTCATTTACTGTGATCAGATCCTTCTTTTTCATTAGCTCAAACTGCTGTTCTAAGCTCTATGTAGGTCACGGAAATCTGCTGTCGCCATCTTGTGGGGGAAAATGTTGTTTTCACCTATCAATATTTGCAACGTGAATAATGTCAATAGCGATCAGAGAGACTTTATTATAGTCCATCTACGTTGTCTGTGCGACTTTTTGTAGTTGAGATACGAAGAAGCTGACCCGTTGGCGGCATCTTCATTTCGTCGATATGCAGCCATTTTGTTGATCGGATCTCCATCCGTACCTTATTTGTTGATTTATTTTAGGGCATTTTATTAATATGCACTATGGTCACATTGCTTCTTATGAGGGAGCATATGTTTGTGAAAGGCGTGTGCTCTCTTTTGATATTCAAGTGTTGATTTTACATAGGAAAATAACGTTCCATTCGGCAATATGATCGGTAAACGGTAGCCATTTTGTAAATTATAGCATGATTTTTGTCTTCAGTCATGTAGTCAGTGTGTTTGTGTTATCAGCCAAGGTGGCAAGGCTGGAGCCATGCAGTCGTGCAGGACATGTGGTGGACGTGGTATCAAGGTGACGATGAGGCAGCTAGGGCCGGGCATGGTTCAACAAATGCAGTCGGTGTGTCCCGAATGCAGAGGAGAAGGTCAGTTGATGGTGTTGTCACACTCTTGTGTGTTGCTAAAAATAAATCATATCTGCTCAAGGATATGTGAATTTTTTTTGTTTTATTCTCGGCTTATTTTTTCTCGCACTGATGATTGGCAGTGACGCATCTTAGGGCAATGCTACAGATGGGTGCTACTATGCACTGTAAATTGTTATTTGATTGAATCGTTCTGAAGGCCCCAAAAGAATTTAAAGTAAAGACATTTTTTAAACTCTTATGTAAGATATTCTCAAATTTGGAACAAGCATAACTTAGCGTACACAATATATAGTACACAAGACAATTGTATTTGATTGAACAGATTTATATTTGTTCAGAGCAAAACATGAATTTGCAAAAATATATGTTTGAGATATAAGTTACCACATGTAATCAATAATTCTATATTATTTATAGAGAAGATTGTAACACACACTTTCCAATTTTGTCTAATGATGCCAAAAATAACTTGTTACAAAATTACGTTGAAACATGTAACAAAATTACCTGTTATATATGCCATTAGTAAAAAAATTAACATGTGTAATTGTATATTATTGATTTGTACAACAATTATATTTCATTTACTTTATATTATGTATTCATAATAACAAATGTACATATGTGTAGTCCTGCATTACTAAATTGCTTTTTCGTTCTTCTACATATCGCACATATTTTGGTATCAATGTGTTGAACAACAGTTACTGTTTTAGTGGCTTCTGTGATTGTAACTGTTAAGTCTTAACAGGATTCACTTACCCATTTAGTACATTATTATTTACCACGTGTATTGTACATATGAACTATGCCTATATAAATATATTTGTATTTTATGTTTGATTGTACATAAATAAATAATAAATTGTCTTGTTCTTGTTGACTATGAAGCTCCAAAACACATCTAATTCATAATTAAAAACTCACTACATAGTTAAAACAGTCCAAAGCACTTCAGCGCCTCTTGGTCCATTTTGTTTATGCGATGGTTTGTATTGACAACAGTTTTGATTATGCACCATGTATGATATCAGATTTCTACCTACACTGCAAAGCATATTATTGGTTAAAACGTGTCAACATTACGCTGTCCTGATTACCAGTATATATACTGCTACCATTTATAATGTCAACTTAAATAATCGTTTGCTATAACGTGGCGATGAAGAAGCCATAGAGACTGGCAGAGGATATTGATGCAGGTGAACATATTGTGAACTTGTTCCAGGTGAGGTAATCAATGAAAAGGACAGGTGTAAAGGATGCAAAGGTAAGAAAGTGATTCCCGAAAGCAAGATTCTCGAGGTTCATGTCGACAAGGGTATGCGTGACGGCCAGAAGATTCCATTCCGAGGGGAAGGAGACCAAATGGTAGGTCGCATTCCAAGTCTGTTTGTTTAAACGTGATCAGTTAGCACCAGAATGGCACATAGATTGTAACTGATGTTGCAAAAATGCAAAACAAAGTGTTATAATATATGGACAGGATTTGACATTAAGCTTTTGTATCAACTGGCCCAGGGGACCAGTAGCTTTGAAAAGTTACTGGCCGCCCAAATAAATTACTGGCCCGAATATTGTAAACAAAATATGGTGCTACTGAGGTGCCCATCGCTTTACAAGACCAGGTTTCGACAGGAGTGACATCATGAGGACTTTCTGATGCTCTTATGTTGCATGTTTTTTTAAATGTGTTGAAGGTGATGGTCATGTGAATTGTGAAGTTCTGATGACTGGGGTAGTGATGGTGATGTTTATGTGAAGTTCTAATGACTGAAGTAGTGATGGTGATGTTTGTGTGAAGTTCTAATGACTGAAGTATTGATGGTGATGTTTGTGTGAAGTTCTGATGACTGAAGTATTGATGGTGATGTTTGTGTGAAGTTCTAATGACTGAAGTAGTGATGGTGATGTTTGTGTGAAGTTCTAATGACTGAAGTAGTGATGGTGATGTTTGTGTGAAGTTCTGATGACTGAAGTATTGATGGTGATGTTTGTGTGAAGTTCTAATGACTGAAGTAGTGATGGTGATGTTTGTGTGAAGTTCTAATGACTGAAGTAGTGATGGTGATGTTTGTGTGAAGTTCTGATGACTGAAGTATTGATGGTGATGTTTGTGTGAAGTTCTAATGACTGAAGTATTGATGGTGATGTTTGTGTGAAGTTCTAATGACTGAAGTATTGATGGTGATGTTTGTGTGAAGTTCTGATGACTGAAGTATTGATGGTGATGTTTGTGTGAAGTTCTAATGACTGAAGTAGTGATGGTGATGTTTGTGTGAAGTTCTGATGACTGAAGTATTGATGGTGATGTTTGTGTGAAGTTCTAATGACTGAAGTATTGATGGTGATGTTTGTGTGAAGTTCTGATGACTGAAGTATTGATGGTGATGTTTGTGTGAAGTTCTGATGACTGAAGTATTGATGGTGATGTTTGTGTGAAGTTCTAATGACTGAAGTAGTGGTGGTGATGTTTGTGTGAAGTTCTGATGACTGAAGTATTGATGGTGATGTTTGTGTGAAGTTCTAATGACTGAAGTATTGATGGTGATGTTTGTGTGAAGTTCTAATGACTGAAGTATTGATGGTGATGTTTGTGTGAAGTTCTGATGACTGAAGTATTGATGGTGATGTTTGTGTGAAGTTCTAATGACTGAAGTATTGATGGTGATGTTTGTGTGAAGTTCTGATGACTGAAGTATTGATGGTGATGTTTGTGTGAAGTTCTAATGACTGAAGTAGTGATGGTGATGTTTGTGTGAAGTTCTGATGACTGAAGTATTGATGGTGATGTTTGTGTGAAGTTCTAATGACTGAAGTAGTGATGGTGATGTTTGTGTGAAGTTCTGATGACTGAAGTATTGATGGTGATGTTTGTGTGAAGTTCTGATGACTGAAGTATTGATGGTGGTGTTTGTGTGAAGTTCTAATGACTGAAGTATTGATGGTGATGTTTATGTGAAGTTCTGATGACTGAAGTATTGATGGTGATGTTTATGTGAAGTTCTGATGACTGAAGTATTGATGGTGATGTTTGTGTGAAGTTCTAATGCCTGAAGTATTGATGGTGATGTTTATGTGACGTTCTGATGACTGAAGCAGTGATGGTGATGTTTGTGTGAAGTTCTAATGACTGAAGCAGTGATGGTGATGGTTGTGTTTCCAGCCGGGGGTTGAGCCGGGTGATGTCATCATCATCTTACAGCAGAAGGAGAATGATGTATTCCAGCGCCGTGGCAATGACCTCTTTATGACCCACACTATCGGCATCACAGAGGCGCTATGTGGCTTCCAGTTCATGCTGAAGCATCTGGATGGCCGCGAGTTGGTCGTCACCAGTGAGCCAGGCAAAGTTATAGAGCCAGGTATGGTACTTTATCTTTTGGGACTGAGTGACTACAAACATTTGTCTTGCCAAGGAACTCGTTCACTGTAAATCTGCCCCAAATTGGCATAATTTTTCCAATGAACAGCCAAGTTAATAACAGTAGGCTATTGGGTCTTTTACGGTACCATTTAAAGTTTCATACACAAAACAGTAAATCATTATTTGTACTTGTCTGTTACGTTATTCCATTAAATATGGTAGTATTTTAAAAGAAATTTCAAATGCGACACTTTTCACCACAAACATGAACTATGGATGTAAATAACTATATGTAAGTCATGCGGCACTGTTTCTGTGAGTTGCTCTACTTTCCAGGGTCAGTGAAGTGTATCATGGAGGAAGGCATGCCCACGTATCGCAACCCATTTCAGAAAGGCAACCTGCACGTCAAGTTTGACATCACATTCCCTCCCAACAAGTTCGCAGACGAGAAGCAACTCAAGGTACTACCATGAATTTTGTATTACCTGTAGGTTAGGTGACAAGTTTTGGCATGTGCACCTCCATTAGCACTTATTGCCTGATAGAAATAGCGGCGAGGGGAGCTCTTTCACATTGGCCATTGTTGGTTTCTCCAATCGGGAAATTACATCAGTGTGGGACTGTGTGTAAGGAACTAATAGACATTGGTGTCAATTTTTCTGGTGTTGTGATGGAGATGGTATGACCTGGTATGTTCAGGTGTCGTGTTGTGTCTGATGTTTTAATTCATGCTTATGTCTAGGATTTGTGTTTGCATCTCTGGTGTCCTCTTTTGTATCTGGTGCCGTGCCGTGGTGTAATGTTTGGTCTGTTGTGATCCAGTGTCATGTTTTGACCTGGTCTAGTGTTCTATGTGTGCTGTCATAGTGGTGTGGTTCCTATGCTAACTATTCAATAAAATGCCAATATAGATTGTAATTCATGTATATTTGACAAGTATCGCCACCAGAAACCTTACAAATAGAAAGATGCATGTCAAAAACATGTTTTATGATATATAGCCTGCGTCACTCGGGCCAGGATTACTGTCGATCACAGTTAACTAATTTGGTAAATTACTCTATTCAATTAATCAATTACTGAGCAGTCAAGTGATGTTTTAAGATAGGTAATAATTATATTAATACACTGAATCACTACAAGAGTAGAGTAGATGGTTCTTAATTATTTTGCCTTGTTATAAATGTGTATATCTTTCAACTTATGCTATACACACCTGTAATGTAAATTTTAATTACATTAATAGGATGTGTTAGGTGCTGTTTCTTTGTATTTGCTAAATTTCTAACAGTTGTTCAGCTTTCTTTTTATGGTTACACCATGTTCTGTTAAATTATACTGTTAAATTATACTGGATGTTTATTTGCGTTATATATGTTTTGCTAAATATAAAAATGTTTAGTTAATTAAAATTTTGCATTTTTTCTTGTGAATACTGTATATAATTTTATATTATAATATGTCGTTTTGCATTTTGATACCGGGTAATGTAAGTGATCTAAAAAAAGGCTAAAGAAAATCTCATTTGGCTAAATAAATTTCTGACCTTTAGCCAAATTGGCTAAACATATTATAGGCACAGCGCTAGCCTAGGGTGTTGTGTGTGTCATGTCTTCAAGTGGTGGTGTGTGTCATAATCTGGTGTTTCATGTGTCATGACCAGATGTCGTATGTGTATGTCATGGTATGTCATGTCTCCACCTGGTGTTGTGTGTGTCATGTCTTCTTCGCCTGGTGTTGTATGTGTGTGTGTCATTGTGTGTCATGTCTTCTCACCTGGTGTCATATCTTCACATAGTGTTGTGTGTCATGTCTTCACCTGGTGTCGTGTGTGTGTGCGCGCATGTGTGTGTTTGTGTCATGTCTTCACATAGTGATGATGGTATGTCATGTCTTCACCTGGTGACATGTGTGTCATGTCTTCACTTTGTGACATGTGTGTCATGTCTTCACCTGGTGTTGTGTGTGTCGTGTCTTCATCTGGTGTTGTGTGTGTGTGTCATGGTGTGTTGTCTTCACCTGGTGTCATGTGTGTGTCATGTCTTCACATAGTGTAATGGTATGTCATGTCTTCACCTGGTGTCATGCGTGTCATGTTTTCACCTGGTGTTGTGTGTGTGTCATGGTGTGTCATGTCTTCACTTGGTGTCATGTGTGTGTCATGTCTTCACTTGGTGTCGTGTGTGTGTCTTGTCTTCACTTGGTGTCGTGTGTGTCATGTTTTCAGCTGGTGTCATGTGTGTGTCATGTCTTCACCTGGTGTCATGTGTGTGTCATGTCTTCACCTGGTGTTATTTGTATTCAGCAACTGGAGGCACTGTTGCCGGCACGAGTGGATGTCAAATTGCCAACGGGGGAGAATGTGATGGAGGTGGACCTGATGGACTATGAACCCAACCAACATGGCAGTCACGACCGACGCGAAGCATACGACGAGGACGACGATGAGGACCACATGGGGGCGGGGCCGCGGGTACAGTGTGCCCACCAATAACCCCCCGTCAAGTAGGACTTCACCGGTGACTGTCACACACTTGCTGGTAGCATCGATGCCACAGCACAGAGTTTTTATTCACCCTGTCTCACAGACAAACACCCCGACAAGTGGAGGCTGGAATGCAGTGAGGCTGGCATCCACTGACCAGCCTGAGTAAGAAACATGCGTCCTGTCTAACAATGTATCATTGCTGCACCTAACACACTTTGTGGAAGATGGATTATTTTACTGTAAAGCCTTTTCGCTCGTTTACTCTATTCTAGGTGTATTGTTGACATTTTGATGATTGCAGTTAATTTGTATTTTAACCGAGTTCTCCACATACTATTAATTACTGAGTCGTCGTCGTTCTCTTGCACTGTGACAACCTGGCCAAGTGTGTCAGGGACGAACAGACTTGGCTTGTTTTAGGGAACCATTGATAACTGTTTCATTGTAATATGATCAAGTTAGGTCTGTATTCACAATTGACATTTATTTCAGATTACAGTGCATACGAATATGAAACAAATCTGCATGCACATATGCATTAGAAGCACTTACTCAATGATTGCAGTAGCTTGTGTACAAAAGCACATTAAAAAAATGTGACTGGAATTTCTGGACTCTTCCATATAATGTAAATATCTTTTAGATTCTGTGCAACATACCACGAATCATTTAAAACCAAATGATTATTAGTTCATCGTGTGCATGTTTACATCTGTCCAGTGTGAACTGGCAACTAGGTAGGCACACAGGCTAACTACACGTACCGTGCTAGCATGTGTTGCTGGCCATGTCTGCTATCAGCTTTTAGAAGCTCATAATGTAGGAGACTGTTTGGTTAGCGATGAATGTCCTACACAACTCGAGAGTGCATACATACTATTCATTCATTCACACCATCGTGAGAGTGGTTATTGGAGCAGTCTACTCTGTTGTCAGGTCCACAATATGTTACACCCTGCACATGTTACTTCAGCTAACATTCACAACCCACGTAACATTTCATTGTTATGTCTGAAGGCGATGTTTCCAGTAATTTCTGTAAGATCATGCGAGACACTGGATGTTTGTATTTACCCAAAGGCGGGTGTTTTTCATCAAACCAACTGTATAGGTTCAGGTGACACTATCAGAGACATGGAGCAGCTTTTTGAATACAACATATTTTACCTTTCATGATCAGGAAAATGTTCATCTCTACAGCTAAATGATTTTTGATTGGAAGACAGGCAGACTTGGTCATGGTCTTCCTCAGTGAAGTTGAATGTTGTATATGTATGCTTCACAAAACGACATTGATTGTTACAATATTGACAGGTCATGAAATGTGTCTGTTGTGGTGCAACTGCAAATTGATAGGTGTCGACTGAGAGCAGAGTAAGCAGTTGTTATCAACTGGGGAAACTACATTGAATGTCTCGCACCCATCCTGTAAGACCGTGACGTTTCTGATGGCTTGTGAATAAACAACTGAGTCGGCACCTATGCACGTGTGGTGTGAGGGGAGAACCTCTGCTAGGACACTTGTTTCCTGTTTTGTTCGCTGTAATATAAATAAACGTTAAATAATAGGACCTTTAGTGACAGTGTTCATCTTTTATTGTGTGCTGTTTCATAGCAGTGTTCCACATGGTTATGTATGATCCTAACATTTTCATCTGTTTTTCTGATAAGGATGTTTGGAGTTTGTGCAGCTTCACCGGAAACATCATGACTAACAACTGATTTCGTTCACACTGTGTCAAATGCTCAGAGAGATGCATTTCAACTGATAGAGCTGCTGGCAGTGAGTAGTATATAAACAAGGACAAGATATTGCCACACTTGTGACGGAGAATAGGCAGGAATTGTGTCCGCAGTCACTATCCCGAATACGTAACCAGGATTTACGTCATCAGAGTTTCATTGTTGTGGCATGAGATGGCATGCGTGTTATTTATTACCAAACAGTAATTGCTTTCTGTTGTAATAAAATGTCATTGATACCTTTCCGCTGTCGTTTCCTTTCTTTTGTGTTTAGCCAATGTGTGATTGGTTAAACTATGGGATGTGTGTTAATTTGTTCATACCACAAATGATAAACATTGGACAGACATTGAGTTATCTAGACTGAGTTATCTAGACATTTAAAAAAAGCTGTGGTTGCAAAATTTTGCTGTGTTTGTGCTGGAAGTGTACAGGGAAGTTATTATTTTAGTTACATCATTTAATATCTGAGGTGTGTGGTCTTTTTGAGTATTTTTGCAATGCATGTTGGCTGTATACATTCTTGTGCAAAATACAAAGTTGTAAATTGTATGGCCATATATGAATTCACTTTCAGAATGCCCAAGAGTGCGCATGTATTATCATTGTCAAGGAACTGTAAGAACAATATAGACACCTGTAATATGCTAACAACATCATCTTCTCCCAGTGGCCTGTCTAGATTACTACTTCATTCACTTCTTGGGTTATCAACATCTCATCTACCAACAGGATGTCTTCCAAGTAAAAACACTACTGATTTTGTCCTATCTGTAACAATGTTTGGTGCCCAGGGGACTAGAATAAGCCAGTCAATTTAAAATTTATAAATGAGATAATCACACGAATATCAAACTGATAAAAACAATGTTTATATACCATGCAATCAAACATGTATTTGTGCAAAATTATTGTAACCCTTCACCTGTATATATCAATAAAATATAACAATTTTGTTCTTCATAACATAGTAAGCAGTAAATGAACTAATGACTATGCAAAGCAGCATACCTGTTCTAACATATAATACTGATATAATTATATATTGCATTGGGTGTGTCGACTACAAACATGGCTATTTTCGTACAACAAAATCTGTCGTATATTAATTTGGAAACATTTTATTGATTTTTATTCATTGTTAATTTTTTTTATAATATATAGTTTAAAGGAATATTTTCATGACTAAACAATGCAACATTCCAATCAAGACTTAAAACTATAATTCATATTTTTGTCTCAAACTGACTGGGGTCAGAGGTCAACTGACTGGTCAGAGTTCTGGTTTCATTTGGCCTTGGGTGAGGTGACAAGTGGTCCAGGCAGCGGATCTTTCACGCCCTCGGCCATCAGGGCTTCTATCTCCTCGACAGAGCGTGGTACGCACGTCAGGAGCTCCGCTCCGTCGGGTGTAATGGCTATGTTGTCTTCAATGCGGATCTGTAAGACAAGAATTAGGATGAAAGCTGATATTTCCACAACCCTACAAATGTTGGCATCCATGTGTCAAACAGTTTGATACACGGAAGCTAAATCACTGAATCAAAAGCACCCAAGAGCATTTGATCAGTGGATTCGGGCACTGTGTAAATTCCTTTATATCATTTAGTCTTATTGTTGTTTTCACACTGAAGTGTCACTGATGCGACAGAAGTATGAGGCTTCTACATCTTTCATTTATAAAGTGTGGCCACAAAACAGAAACTGGTGTGCCAAAAGTAACTACATCCACACAATAGAACACATTGGTCTGCCAAAAGTAACTACATCCACAAAATAGAACACATTGGTCTGCCGAAAGTAACTACATCCACACAATAGAACACATTGGTGTGCCGTAAATAACTACATCCACAAAATAGAACACATTGGTCTGCCGAAAGTAACTACATCCACACAATAGAACACATTGGTCTGCCGTAAATAACTACATCCACAAAATAGAACACATTGGTCAGCCGAAAGTAACTACATCCACAAAATAGAACACATTGGTCTGCCGAAAGTAACTACATCCACACAATAGAACACATTGGTGTGCCGTAAATAACTACACCCACAAAACAGAACACGCTGGTCTGCCGAAAGTAACTACATCCACACAATAGAACACATTGGTGTGCCGTAAATAACTACACCCACAAAACAGAACACGCTGGTCTGCCAAAAGTAACTACATCCACACAATAGAACACACTGGTCTGCCGTAAATAACTACACCCACAAAACAGAACACGCTGGTCTGCCGTAAATAACTACATCCACAAAACAGAACACGCTGGTCTGCCGTAAATATCTACACCCACAAAACAGAACACGCTGGTCTGCCGTAAATAACTACACCCACAAAACAGAACACGCTGGTCTGCCGTAAATAACTACACCCACAAAACAGAACACGCTGGTCTGCCGTAAATAACTACACCCACAAAACAGAACACGCTGGTCTGCCGTAAATAACTACACCCACAAAACAGAACACGCTGGTCTGCCGTAAATAACTACACCCACAAAACAGAACACGCTGGTCTGCCGTAAATAACTACACCCACAAAACAGAACACGCTGGTCTGCCGTAAATAACTACACCCACAAAACAGAACACGCTGGTCTGCCGTAAATAACTACACCCACAAAACAGAACACGCTGGTCTGCCGTAAATAACTACACCCACAAAACAGAACACGCTGGTCTGCCGTAAATAACTACACCCACAAAACAGAACACGCTGGTCTGCCGTAAATAACTACACCCACAAAACAGAACACGCTGGTCTGCCGTAAAATAAATACACCCCACAAAACAGAACACGCTGGTCTGCCGTAAATAACTACACCCACAAAACAGAACACGCTGGTCTGCCGTAAATAACTACACCCACAAAACAGAACACGCTGGTCTGCCGTAAATAACTACACCCACAAAACAGAACACGCTGGTCTGCCGTAAATAACTACACCCGCAAAACAGAACACGCTGGTCTGCCGTAAATAACTACACCCCAAAACAGAACACGCTGGTCTGCCGTAAATAACTACACCCGCAAAACAGAACACGCTGGTCTGCCGTAAATAACTACACCCGCAAAACAGAACACGCTGGTCTGCCGTAAATAACTACACCCGCAAAACAGAACACGCTGGTCTGCCGTAAATAACTACACCCAAAACAGAACACGCTGGTCTGCCGTAAATAACTACACCCGCAAAACAGAACACGCTGGTCTGCCGTAAATAACTACACCCGCAAAACAGAACACGCTGGTCTGCCGTAAATAACTACACCCGCAAAACAGAACACGCTGGTCTGCCGTAAATAACTACACCCGCAAAACAGAACACGCTGGTCTGCCGTAAATAACTAACTACACCCACAAAACAGAACACGCTGGTCTGCCGTAAATAACTACACCCACAAAACAGAACACGCTGGTCTGCCGTAAATAACTACACCCACAAAACAGAACACGCTGGTCTGCCGTAAATAACTACACCCACAAAACAGAACACGCTGGTCTGCCGTAAATAACTACACCCACAAAACAGAACACGCTGGTCTGCCGTAAATAACTACACCCGCCAAAACAGAACACGCTGGTCTGCCGTAAATAACTACACCCCAAAACAGAACACGCTGGTCTGCCGTAAATAACTACAGCCACAAAACAGAACACGCTGGTCTGCCGTAAATAACTACACCCACAAAACAGAACACGCTGGTCTGCCGTAAATAACTACACCCGCAAAACAGAACACGCTGGTCTGCCGTAAATAACTACACCCGCAAAACAGAACACGCTGGTCTGCCGTAAATAACTACACCCACAAAACAGAACACGCTGGTCTGCCGTAAATAA
Organism: Ridgeia piscesae; assembly: GCA_025642075.2. Lineage (NCBI taxonomy): Eukaryota > Metazoa > Annelida > Polychaeta > Sabellida > Siboglinidae > Ridgeia > Ridgeia piscesae. The sequence goes on along the minus strand of JAODUO010000867.1, from coordinate 313,640 downwards.
CTACACCCGCAAAACAGAACACGCTGGTCTGCCGTAAATAACTACACCCGCAAAACAGAACACGCTGGTCTGCCGTAAATAACTACACCCACAAAACAGAACACGCTGGTCTGCCGTAAATAACTACACCCACAAAACAGAACACGCTGGTCTGCCGTAAATAACTACACCCAAAACAGAACAGCTGGTCTGCCGTAAATAACTACACCCGCAAAACAGAACACGCTGGTCTGCCGTAAATAACTACACCCGCAAAACAGAACACGCTGGTCTGCCGTAAATAACTAACTACACCCACAAAACAGAACACGCTGGTCTGCCGTAAATAACTACACCCACAAAACAGAACACGCTGGTCTGCCGTAAATAACTACACCCACAAAACAGAACACGCTGGTCTGCCGTAAATAACTACACCCACAAAACAGAACACGCTGGTCTGCCGTAAATAACTACACCCACAAAACAGAACACGCTGGTCTGCCGTAAATAACTACACCCACAAAACAGAACACGCTGGTCTGCCGTAAATAACTACACCCACAAAACAGAACACGCTGGTCTGCCGTAAATAACTACACCCACAAAACAGAACACGCTGGTCTGCCGTAAATAACTACACCCACAAAACAGAACACGCTGGTTGCCGTAAATAACTACACCCACAAAACAGAACACGCTGGTCTGCCGTAAATAACTACACCCACAAAACAGAACACGCTGGTCTGCCGTAAATAACTACACCCGCAAAACAGAACACGCTGGTCTGCCGTAAATAACTACACCCGCAAAACAGAACACGCTGGTCTGCCGTAAATAACTACACCCACAAAACAGAACACGCTGGTCTGCCGTAAATAACTACACCCCAAAACAGAACACGCTGGTCTGCCGTAAATAACTACACCCCACAAACAGAACACGCTGGTCTGCCGTAAATAACTACACCCACAAAACAGAACACGCTGGTCTGCCGTAAATAACTACACCCACAAAACAGAACACGCTGGTCTGCCGTAAATAACTACACCCACAAAACAGAACACGCTGGTCTGCCGTAAATAACTACACCCACAAAACAGAACACGCTGGTCTGCCGTAAATAACTACACCCACAAAACAGAACACGCTGGTCTGCCGTAAATAACTACACCCACAAAACAGAACACGCTGGTCTGCCGTAAATAACTACAGCCACAAAACAGAACACGCTGGTCTGCCGTAAATAACTACACCCACAAAACAGAACACGCTGGTCTGCCGTAAATAACTACACCCGCAAAACAGAACACGCTGGTTGCCGTAAATAACTACACCCACAAAACAGAACACGCTGGTTGCCGTAAATAACTACACCCGCAAAACAGAACACGCTGGTGTGCCGTAAATAACTACACCCGCAAAACAGAACACGCTGGTCTGCCGTAAATAACTACACCCACAAAACAGAACACGCTGGTCTGCCGTAAATAACTACACCCACAAAACAGAACACGCTGGTCTGCCGTAAATAACTACACCCACAAAACAGAACACGCTGGTCTGCCGTAAATAACTACACCCACAAAACAGAACACGCTGGTCTGCCGTAAATAACTACACCCGCAAAACAGAACACGCTGGTCTGCCGTAAATAACTACACCGCAAAACAGAACACGCTGGTCTGCCGTAAATAACTACACCCGCAAAACAGAACACGCTGGTCTGCCGTAAATAACTACACCCGCAAAACAGAACACGCTGGTCTGCCGTAAATAACTACACCCACAAAACAGAACACGCTGGTCTGCCGTAAATAACTACACCCACAAAAGAGAACACGCTGGTCTGCCGTAAATAACTACACCCACAAAACAGAACACGCTGGTCTGCCGTAAATAACTACACCCACAAAACAGAACACGCTGGTCTGCCGTAAATAACTACACCCACAAAACAGAACACGCTGGTCTGCCGTAAATAACTACAGCCACAAAACAGAACACGCTGGTCTGCCGTAAATAACTACACCCACAAAACAGAACACGCTGGTCTGCCGTAAATAACTACACCCACAAAACAGAACACGCTGGTCTGCCGTAAATAACTACACCCACAAAACAGAACACGCTGGTCTGCCGTAAATAACTACACCGTCAAAACAGAACACGCTGGTCTGCCGTAAATAACTACACCCACAAAACAGAACACGCTGGTCTGCCGTAAATAACTACAGCCACAAAACAGAACACGCTGGTCTGCCGTAAATAACTACACCCGCAAAACAGAACACGCTGGTCTGCCGTAAATAATTACACCCGCAAAACAGAACACGCTGGTGTGCCGTAAATAACTACACCCGCAAAACAGAACACGCTGGTCTGCCGTAAATAACTACACCCGCAAAACAGAACACGCTGGTCTGCCGTAAATAACTACACCCGCAAAACAGAACACGCTGGTCTGCCGTAAATAACTACACCCGCAAAACAGAACACGCTGGTCTGCCGTAAATAACTACACCCGCAAAACAGAACACGCTGGTCTGCCGTAAATAACTACACCCGCAAAACAGAACACGCTGGTCTGCCGTAAATAACTACACCCGCAAAACAGAACACGCTGGTCTGCCGTAAATAACTACACCCGCAAAACAGAACACGCTGGTCTGCCGTAAATAACTAACTACACCCACAAAACAGAACACGCTGGTCTGCCATAAATAACTACACCCACAAAACAGAACACACTGGTCTGCCGTAAATAACTACATCCACAAAAAAGAACACACTGGTCTGCTGATCATCAGACCATGTCTGACATCTTTTAAGGTATTAATAATGTCCTTCAATCTAAGATATGTTTTCTTTACCATATATTACAACTTCAAAAACATAATTAAGCATAATGATATACAAAAGCAAGTTTAGAAGCTTTCAAAGAATGACCTACAAGAACAATACATAGAGTCTATCAGCCCACAGTGCAGAAGGTAGTACATAGCTACACTAAACACAGTAATTATAAAAAAATAACCCAATAACTTTTCCAGTTCCTTTTTTCCTACAACCCTCTACTCACCCCTCCTGTGCCACGGAATCTCTCGAGCTGCTCAGCAACCAGGAACCGATTCTGTTCGGGGTTTTCCAAAGCAGCATCCAGCAGCTGAAAAACAAATACTCATGAATCTGTAGAGGAGTCTTGTTAAGGTCCCGGCAGATGTAGTTAGAATTTGACATAACGTTATGTGTAATGCATCAGTAATTTTCCCCTTGTTTTCCTGAATCCGTCGCCTTCGTCAGGTATGTTTTTATTGCATACGTCAGTTATATTTTCACTGCACATCTTTGTCAGTCTAAGAATGATGGTGATGTGATGATGAAAGGATTACAATGATGTTTTCTATGGCTTGTCTTTAGCAATTTGTGGTATTGTACAGTTCCGTGGACACACAAGAAAAGTTACAAAGAAGTCCTTAGGACAACCAAATACAAAAGAAAGACGATTATAAAAATTAGACAAGACAGGCACGATTCATAGGGCACATCAGAAAAAGTCAGAACATCTAGTAACAACTCGACAGATTAAAGAGAAAAAATCAAGAAGACATCAGCAAATAAAATGAACTGATACCGGTAGTCTGTCAGCATTGTATGGGATGAGAGCAACAGAAGTACCAAGAACAACCAATGACCGTGCGGTTTGGAGGGCGATGATTGTGAAAGCCCAGGACACAGTACACAGGAGATGTCATAATATGCTATTCTACAATTGCAGCTGCATGTGTAAATGACCAATGGACAGACACACATACCAGGGATAGTGAAGGGTCATACACCAGTGTCCAGTGGTATTAATATTACATCTGCATCTCCAGTAAACCAACTCATGTCTTTACACCTTCAGTCTAACATTGTGATGTCCACACTGGACAATACTGACCATTCAGTCACCATGACCACACTTACACAGTCGATGAAGTAACAGCCGGGTTCAATAGTGATCACCATGTCCTGGATGAGGTCTCGGGCTGTCCTCAGTGACCGAAGACCAGCACCTTCCGGCCTCGCTACCCCCTGCAACATCAACACCGCGTAACCCTCTAAAGCCCTACAACGTCAACACTGTGTAACCCCCTATAGCCCTATAACACCAACACTGTGTAACCCCCTAGAGCCCTATAACATCAACACTGTGTAACCCCCTAGAGCCCTATAACACCAACACTGTGTAACCCCCTATAGCCCTATAACACCAACACTGTGTAACCCCCTAGAGCCCTATAACACCAACACTGTGTAACCCCCTAGAGCCCTATAACACCAACACTGTGTAACCCCCTAGAGCCCTATAACATCAACACTGTGTAACCCCCTAGAGCCCTACAACATCAACAGTGTGTAACCCCCTAGAGCCCTATAACATCAACAGTGTTTAACCCCCTAGAGCCCTACAATTTCAACACAGTGTAACCCTCTAGAGCCCTACAACATCAACTCTATGTAAACCATCAGTCAGCATCCCTTCATATCAAGTTTTATCAACAAAATCCTCTCTCCAGAATATGACACAATGTGGATTCTTTCTGTGGAAATCATAAAACAAACTGAAATGTTTTTAACTGACATTACAGTCAAAATGATACATGCCCTCCAGCAATATTCACCTTAACAACAATGTGCATTACATTACAAACATAGGATGACAACTGTCATGTAAATGTTTTCGTACATGCTAGTTTCCCCCTACAATTGTATAGTAAAGAAAAACCATGTCAGTCCAGAATTTCAGCAAAACATAACACACAATTTGTGACAGATTTCATCTGCATTAGCCATTCCCAAGTTTGACGAACCCTGTCGCTAGACAAATGGACATGTAAATTGCAGGACTCCAAAATGTGTAACTTCTATCAATAAGCCATGACAATGCATAATGGTGATATGAGACCACGAAACCTTTCACTAAGCTCATCAGGAAAATTCTTCACTAAGCAAAATCTGTCGTTAAATTATTTCAGTTTTTTCAAAACAAATAGTCATTGCTAATTGAACAAGGACACTATTTCCATGACACACCAGTTACAACGTCTCGCTGGTGCATCCTGGTGTTGACAGTTTTCGGGTATTTAATGAACACTGTTAAGGATAAAAAAATATTGTTATAATGACACATTGGGTTTTCAAGCCCTTAAAAAAGTCACTGAAATGGTCCCCAGGGAGATTAGAAGTTCATGAACCCACCTCGGGGTAGCCTCCGACGTCGTGGACATCAAGTCCCATGAGGTGACCAAGTCCATGGGGCATGAAGATCGCACCGAGACGAGTGTCCATCATCTCCTCCACGTCCCCCCGTAGCAGGTCCCCTTCCCTCAGTCGCTCCAACAGGGTACGTTCAGCCAACTTGTGCATGTCCACCCACGACACACCTGTGAAACACCTGGCCTATAGGTATGACCTGCCTACAGTATGACCTGCCTATAGATATGATCTGCCTACAGGTACTACCTGCCTACAGGAATGATCAGTCTACAGGAATGATCAGTCTACAGGTACGGCCTGCCTACAGGTACGACCTGCCTACAGGTATGACTATGAGCTGCTTACAGTTATAACCTGCCTACAGATACTATCTGCCTACAGGAATGACCTGCCTATAGGTATGACCTGCCTACAGGAGTGACTTGCCTACAGGTACAACCTGCCTAAAAAAAAGTAAAGGTAAGTTCTTATATAGCGCGGTATCCAATCCTCAGGATTGCTCAAAGCGCTTTACACATTACTTCCCTGGCAGACCTGTTCAATCAAACACCATCTCAACTTCTCTGGGAAGCATCCAGCCACATGCTACAATTAATGCGCGATGGCTGCTCGTACACATATCCACCACTTGTCCATACATGTTAAGTTTTGGAAATGCCAATGTGGGAGATTTATACCTAAATCGGAGGGTCTTGGGGGGAAAACGGTATTTTATACGTAAATCGGAGGCTCTTGAAAAATGGGGCTATTATATGTAAATTAGGTTTTTAACCATAAATGCAAAGAATATAATACAAAAAGGAATAAATTCCACTGATTAAGATATTGACATAGATATTGTTATATGAATTAACCTACTCTGGAGCAAAACCATTCTTGTAGCCATGAACAATATTCAATATTAACATATATGTTTTATTATCATTATATAATACCACAAATATAATAAATTCCCTGGTAATCTCATATAAAAAATGATGTGTTGCTGTTTGGCCCTCGTGAATTAAAAAGAAGGCTTAGCCTTGGTGATAGAACAATAAATATTATAATGTTCAGTAATTTACTTCTTGTGTTCTAGGTATAAGCCTAACATTGGCATATTTGTTCAGCTTCTGATATGTATCATAGGTTGCAAAGAATCCCTTGCATGAAAAGCAGCAGCATCTACATATTTTGTTACACAACTAACATACTCTTTACATGTAAAACTTGAATATGGAATTCATTTTCATGAGCTGGACTGAGCCATGGTGACACAGGCCCGACTGGAGATATTTAAATAAGCATGTTTTCGTCTGTTAAGGATGTTTTTCATTTACATGTCAAATGTACTCAAATAATAAAGCGCTCAGCAAAGGTACATACATTTAAAACATGCACATGTAATGTAGATGTATGGATGGACATTATTTGTATAGATGTAAACGGATTGCAGTTTGTTCTACAAGACTGGAACGTACACAGTGGGCGATAATATGGTATCGAAGCGGCTCGCGGCATTTCTATAAAGCTGATAAACAATGTCAGCGACAGGCAAGGTGTAGGTCTTGTACTTAGGTATTTATTAGACTGTTTTTAATGTTCAGTCATCACAGTAAGACGTGATTTAAATAATTCCAATTCAGGTCATTGTTCAAATCGTTGTCCGCGCCGGCGGTGTCTGTGAGCGATTAGCTCAGTCTCAGACTCGATTGCAATTAGTTAACTGGCATTGCTATTCATTGTGAGGCGACTCTGAAAAACACTTGAGACAATGCCCAGCCAGAAATAAACCAATTATCCGCACCCAGTAAAGTAAATTACGTACAATTTGTTTGTTTTTGGTGGACTGAAAACCGGAAAGAGCCGGATGCTCCCGCAATTTTTTTCACTTATGTTTCGATGAAATTGCGGGAGATTGTTTCTCCCGCGCGGGAGATCGAGAGATTTCCTTGTAATTGCGGGAGTCTCCCGCTGAATGCGGGAGACTTAACATGTATGCTTGTCTATAGCCAGGTACTCATTTATACAGCTGAGTGGACTGGAGCAATTAAGAGTGAAAAAACTTGCCCAAGGTTTTAACACCGCAGCACAGGATTCGAACCCGGATCCTCTTAGTCGAGAGTCCGACGCCCTACCCCCTGAGCCAAAGGTATCATCTGCCTACAGGTATGACTATGACCTGCTTACAGGTACAACCTGCCTTCAGATACTATCTGCCTACAGGAATGACCTGCCTACAGGTATGACCTGCCTACAGGAATGACTTGCCTACAGGTATGCCCTGCCTACAGATATGACCTGCCTACAGGTATGACCTGCCTACAGATATGACCTGCCTACAGATATGACCTGCCTACAGGTATGACCTACCTACAGATATGACCTGCCTACAGGTAGATCAGTCTACAGATTTGACCTGCCTACAGGAATGACCTGCCTACAGGAATGACCTGCCTACAGGTATGACCTGCCTACAGGAATGACTTGACTACAGGTATGACCTGCCTACAGATATGACCTGCCTACAGGTATGACCTGCCTACAGATATGACCTGCCTACAGGTATTATCAGTCTACAGATATGACCTACCTACAGGTACGACTGGCCTACAGGTGTGATCTGCCTACAAGTATAAACTGCCTACAGGTATGACCAGCCTACAGGTATGCTAGTATTTGTAGATATGTTATATATTTATTTGTCATATTTCATTTTATTATATATAGGCACTATGTGACTCAACGCCGGAAGACATTCATATTTAACGTGAAATGTATTTGCATGTTGAAAACGGCAAATAAAGCTTTATTATTATTATTATTATACGTTGTGACTTTATATATGATCTCAGCATAATTATGATATAACTGTCTGAATAATTCAATTGGGTTCTAATTTTGCCAGCCCAAGCTCCAAGTCACGTTTTGTATGATCATGATTATCAAGTGTCTTGGGAAGGCTTAAATGCAGCCAAGAATAAAGAAGACTGACCTGGTTTGCACGCGGCCAGGACCGCCCGGTTTGACTGCAGGACTGCTTCGTAGATGAGACGCTGGTCAGCCGTGAACTTGCCATCGGCCGGGTAGGAGCAGGTGATGTCAGAGCAGTAGCAGTAGTACTCACCCCCCATGTCAAACAGACTGAAACACAACCCATGTCAGACAGACTGAAACACAACCCATGTCAAACAGACTGAAACACAACCCATGTCAAACAGACTGAAACACAACCCATGTCAAACAGACTGAAACACAACCCATGTCAAACAGACTGAAACACAACCCGTGTCAGACAGACTGAAACACAACCCATGTCAGACAGACTGAAACACAACCCGTGTCTAACAGACTGAAACACAACCCATGTCAAACAGACTGAAACACAACCCATGTCAAACAGACTGAAACACAACCCGTGTCTAACAGACTGAAACACAACCCATGTCAGACAGACTGAAACACAACCCGTGTCAGACAGACTGAAACACAACCCATGTCAAACAGACTGAAACACAACCCATGTCAAACAGACTGAAACACAACCCGTGTCAGACAGACTGAAACACAACCCATGTCAGACAGACTGAAACACAACCCGTGTCTAACAGACTGAAACACAACCCATGTCAAACAGACTGAAACACAACCCATGTCAAACAGACTGAAACACAACCCGTGTCTAACAGACTGAAACACAACCCATGTCAGACAGACTGAAACACAACCCGTGTCAGACAGACTGAAACACAACCCGTGTCAGACAGACTGAAACACAACCCATGTCAAACAGACTGAAATACAACCCATGTCAAACAGACTGAAAGACAACCTGTGTCAAACAGACTGAAACACAACCCGTGTCAGACAGACTGAAACACAACCCGTGTCAGACAGACTGAAACACAACCCGTGTCAAACAGACTGAAACACAACCCGTGTCAAACAGACTGAAACACAACCCATGTCAAACAGACTGAAATACAACCCATGTCAAACAGATTGAAACACAATTTTTTTACATTGTGGTTGATAGAATAAATGCACCCTATAATCAATAAAATTAACTTAACAACCATGAGTAAACATTAAGAACAAAATATGAATAAATTACATCTAAATAAGTTGTCTAAATAACTTGCTGATATATCCAGCTACAGTACTGACCAGTCCATCTGACCTTTGGTCTGACCAATATATTTCATCCCTGGGCTGACCCATCATTCTTATTCCTAGACTTACCAGTCCATCTGACCCTGGAATATCAAATTTTTCTTACCCTTAAATGGATACTCCAGTCAGTGAGAGGTTCATAGTATTTACTTACATATGTATAACATATTGGTTGTCCATAGTAATTGTGCATACAGATCATTAATAAACAATTAATTATACTAGAATTGTACCAAAAACATGCTATCTTGTATTCATGGGCACTGCCATCTTGAGACACAGAACCAACTTACGACACTGGCGCATAAACATTCAAACATCATATGTTTGTCCAGTGGTATTTGATGTATCCAATACCTCACAGTTTGCTTACGTCACTTTCACAATTATACGTGAGATATCCGCCAAACTCTGCCTTTTCCAACAACACGCCTGGGTTTGTGTCTCAAGATGGCATCGCCCTGATTCCAAGATAGCATGTTTTTGGTACACTTATAGTGTAATTAATTGTTTATTACGATCTATGTGCACAATTACTATGCATAACCAAAATAGTATCCCTTTAATTGGACTGACCTGCCTATCTGACCCTGGACTGACCAGTGCAAGTGACCTTGGACTGACCAGCAGTAGGAAACAGCAATACTTATCGGCTCTCCAAGTGACACAAGAACCAACTCACCACATGTCATGCCCAGAGATCTTCTTGTCATTGGGCGCCCCAGCATGGCCATAATGCAGCACTGAGCCGTTGTCTCCACTGTTGAGAAAACAACTCAGATTACAATTTGCCCTACCCTCACTGACACTCACAAACATCTCACAGGTTACACTTTGAGAACCAGCTTACCCAGCACACCATCCCTGGCTACAACTCTGGCTACAACTACCTCCTGTTGCACGCCCCACTCTACACATACTGTTGATCTCACATGGCACTACATTGCCTCAAGCATCCGACAAAAATCTACACGCATTTCTTGAATTATTTGTGCTTCACCCACTTCCTGCAGTTCTGACTATGGAAGCCAGGCTGGCTCCCAACACCATAGAGCAATTCCAGGAAACCCCACAATGATTCACCCTATCATCCATGTACGTCAGTGGTGTTTAAAACGGTTGCACTAGCCCAGCGTAAAACAGCTAAATCTGAAACGCTGTAAAATCACTGGTCATTGTGCCAACAAATGAACTTAATAAATTCGCTCTTCATTAGGGTTGTTACGCAGCCCCCCAGCCCTCCTACCTAGCCCTTCTCTTCCACCCCTCCCAGGCCCACCCACCTGGCACAGATGCAGGTGTAGCAGATGTTTCTCAGGCCACCAATCCTGTAGCAGTAGTCAAGGAAGATGCTGCAAAAACAACACACTTACTTTGTTACATATTTACTTTTGTAAACAAAGACTTTTGGTTGGTAAACAAACTTTTTTTTTAAATAAACGCTATGCAGGTAAACTCGAGAAAAATAATCTTTCTGCTTAGTTTGTTTATGGTGAAGACCATGAATTGGTGCATAAACAGCTTTCACAATATGCAGACTTTCCCAGAGACGCCGAGATGGTCTTCGGCTGAACAGGTCTGCCAGTGAGTAAAGTGTAAAAAGGGCTTTGAGCAATCATAAAGATTGGATACTTTGGAACTTTTCTTTTTACTTTTTTACCTTACCTTGTGGTATTGTAATACAAAGTAGCAATGATATATAGATGAACTACAATGATCAACTGTATTGGCCGGACAAATATCTAACAACGGTGACACCAACTTCCAACAGGAGAATGGCAGGTTTGTTGAGTGTGACCAGAACTACTTGGAATTGAACGTTTGTGAGAAAAAGGAAATGTTGATTGACTTTAGAAAAAAGAAAATGTGCCTAATTGTGTTGTTATCAAAGGAATTGCAGTGGAGTGAGTGGTGACATACACTATCTACGGGTCGTCTTTGATAATGGTTTAAGCTAGACAGAGAATACCAATGCTATTGTCAATAAAAGCATACCTTCGATTATACTGTTTAAGAAAATTAACATCTTTTTATATCAGTTATCAGGTTTTACAAATGTTTTTTACTTCTTCCATTTCAAGAGTACTTACTTTTAGCTTAATCTACAGACCTGGAAATATCTCGAAGCAGGAAAGAGACAGACTGGATAGGATTATAAAGAAGGCAGAAAGTGTCATAGGCAAGATAAAGTTAAACACACGCTAGCATAAATGACTGACAAACAGACAGACATATCGCTTGACGACACTGAAGATGGACTTTACATTAGAATCATTCAATGTAGCAGAGGTTTTAGAGTGCCAAGGACTAGAACTACACGATATGCTACTTCGTTAGTGATCAACGTGTTTAACAAGAGGACAGGTAGAACTAGGAATGACAACTAATGAATGGACGAGGGCATATGGGGATGATTTTTAATTGTTTATATATCTATGCATTTTAATGTGGTATTTACCTTTGCATATCTATGTTTGCATGCGACATACATACATAAATGCAATTTCCCTACAGGGATTAAATAAAGTATTCTTTCATTTCTCTATAACATAGTGTTCTTGTCATCCTATTTCCCCCCCCTCTCTGCCTGGTATTCGTACATCTCCGGTTGCATCCTCTTCATCACCTGAACCAGACATCACCACGTAACATTCAAACGAGCCTCTTCATTTCACTTTTCGCTCGTCTCAGTTTAAATTCAATTTGCGAAAACACAAACCTGCGCAACATCCACTTTCCGATGTGGTAGGGAATTTGTGCAACTTTGCTTGTTCCTTCAGAAAACATGCGACTTTGCAAGTTTGTTAGGTTCAACGGGGAAATACTTTGGCTCAGCCACTTTGGCTTCAGCAGATTACCCAGGGAATAGCAACAAGTCATTTATTTCAACTATTTAAACAAATAGACACTTCTTTCCACAAAAACCAACTGCAGACATTAAAACTATTCTCATTTTACATACTTCGACATGAGGAGGAAACATCTGAGAGGCCTCAATCTCCTCACTAGACCTCAATCTCCTCACTAGACCCCAATCTCCTCACTAGACCCCAATCTCCTCACTAGACCTCAATCTCCTCACTAGACCTCAATCTCCTCACTAGACCCAATCTCCTCACTAGACCTCAATCTCCTCACTAGACCTCAATCTCCTCACTAGACCTCAATCTCCTCACTAGACCCTCAATCTCCTCACTAGACCTCAATCTCCTCACTAGACCTCAATCTCCTCACTAGACCTCAATCTCCTCACTAGACCTCAATCTCCTCACTAGACCTCAATCTCCTCACTAGACCCAATCTCCTCACTAGACCTCAATCTCCTCACTAGACCCCAATCTCCTCACTAGACCCAATCTCCTCACTAGACTCAATCTCATCACTAGACCTTCAATCTCCTCATCTAGATCAATCTCCCACTAGATTAAATAAATATCCTCACTATACATCAGTTCTCCTTTCACTAGTACCTCAATCTCCTCACTAACCCTCAATCTCCTCACCTAGACCTAATCTCACTCACTAGACCTCAATTTCCTTTCCTCGTCTCAGACTCAATCTCCACTAGACCTCCAATCTCCATCATTAGGAATTTTCAATCTCCTCATAAACCATCAATCTCCTCACTAGACCTCAATCTCCTCACTAACAATCAATCTCCTATTAACTAGCCTCCACATACTCCTGCAGCTTAAACCTCAATCTCCTCATCTAGAGCCTCAATCTCCTCACTAACTCAATCTCCTCATTAGACCTCAATCTCCTCACTAGACCTCAATCTCCTCACTAGACCTCAATCTCCTCACTAGACCTCAATCTCCTCACTAGACCTCAATCTCCTCACTAGACCTCAATCTCCTCACTAGACCTCAATCTCCTCACTATACCTCAATCTCCTCACTATACATCTATCTCCTCATTAGGCCTCAATCTCCTCACTAGACCTCAATCTCCTCACTAGACCTCAATCTCCACATTATACCTCAATCTCCTCACTATACCTCAATCTCCTCACTAGACCTCAATCTCCTCACTAGACCTCAATCTCCACATTAGACCTCAATCTCCTCACTAGACCTCAATCTCCTCACTAGACCTCAATCTCCTCACTAGACCCCAATCTCCTCACTAGACCTCAATCTCCTCACTAGACCTCAATCTCCTCACTAGACCTCAATCTCCTCACTAGACCTCAATCTCCTCACTAGACCTCAATCTCCTCACTAGACCTCAATCTCCTCACTAGACCTCAATCTCCTCACTAGACCTCAATCTCCACATTATCCTCAATCTCCTCACTATACCTCAATCTCCTCACTAGACCTCAATCTCCTCACTAATTCAATCTCCTCCATTAACCTCAATCTCCTCACTAGACCTCAATCTCCTCACTAGACCTCAATCTCCTCACTAGACCTCAATCTCCTCACTAGACCTCAATCTCCTCACTAGACCTCAATCTCCTCACTAGACCTCAATCTCCTCATTAGACCTCAATCTCCTCATTATACCTCAATCTCCTCACTAGACCTCAATCTCCTCACTAGACCTCAACCTCCTCACTAGACCTCAATCTCCTCACTATACATCAATCTCCTCATTAGACCTCAATCTCCTCACTAGACCTCAATCTCCTCATTAGACCTCAATCTCCTCACTATACCATCAATCTCCTCACTAGTACCTCAATCTCCTCACTAGACCTCAATCTCCTCACTAGACCTCAATCTCCACATTATACCTCAATCTCCTCACTATACCTCAATCTCCTCATTAGACCTCAATCTCCTCACTAGACCTCAATCTCCTCACTATACCTCAATCTCCTCACTATACCTCAATCTCCTCATTAGGCCTCAATCTCCTCACTAGACCTCAATCTCCACTCACTAGACCTCAATCTCCACATTATACCTCAATCTCCTCACTAGACCTCAATCTCCTCATTAGGCCTCAATCTCCTCACTAGACCTCAATCTCCACATTAGACCTCAATCTCCTCACTATACCTCAATCTCCTCACTAGACCTCAATCTCCTCACTAGACCTCAATCTCCTCATTAGGCCTCAATCTCCTCACTATACCTCAATCTCCTCACTATACCTCAATCTCCTCATTAGACCTCAATCTCCTCATTATACCTCAATCTCCTCACTATACCTCAATCTCCTCACTATACCTCAATCTGCACATTAGACCTCAATCTCCTCACTAGACCTCAATCTCCTCACTAGACCTCAATCTCCTCACTAGACCTCAATCTCCTCACTAGACCTCAATCTCCTCATTAGACCTCAATCTCCTCACTAGACCTCAATCTCCTCACTAGACCTCAACTACAGTGTTGTTAGTTAATGGAATTGTGTTGTGTTTGGAAACAACCTGAACAATTACATACTTGTGGTAAATAAAAATGGGTCACTTGGCACATCAGATGCCACAGATCACTGTTCGTCAGGATGGTACAGCCACTTAAAAAAGTGCATTTTGGGGAATTTTTTATGTGTTCTCTAATTGATATTGCATCCAACAGAGACTACAACAGATGATAAAGATGCCTGCTGAAAATTTAAATAAATATTACAACAGTCACTTACCTCAATATGTGCTGCACTGCTGATCTTGTTGGCATACCGTATGACCTCCAGCTCAAGGTCAGTCTTCACGACCCGACTACAAGGTTAAATGCAAGAATAGGAATCCAGCCCATTTATTACTAAGCTATTTGTAAATAAAATCTAACAACTAAACATTTAATTTTTAAGACTTACACTGCCACAATAGTGATCACATTAAGTAACGAAACAAACGAAAAAATAGCTTAATGTAGGATGTATCCAATGAATGTTGACATATATAATTTCTAAGTTAGCACACAAGATGGAATCTACAACTGTACGACAAACTGTTCTTCTGCTATTATTACAACAGGTTATGTCCCTTCCTGTAGTAATTCACAGCTTGTTATTCAACTTACCATTCAGCAATTTCTGGATGCAGAATCGACTTATTCACATCAAAACTGAAACAAAAATTTACATTTGTTTCTGACAGAAGTTCCAAAATAATACAGTGTTAATTATAGCTATTCCAGGATTTACAAAAAAATTACAATGAAACACGCAGAACAAGTACCATACCTTCGTGTTTACTTAATAACAAACAACAGCAAACTTTCTATGAATATATTTTAAACTTATTCCACCATTAAATTTATTCCCTAATGAAATGCATTTGCTGATGAAACTTACTCGCCAATGAAACTTACTCGCCAATGAAACTTACTCGCCAATGCCGTCAAAGACAGCCTCCTTCGAGTAGCTGCCGCTGTCTGTGTTCTTGCCATGCTGCAGCCATAAATGGTGTATTATTTACACATGAAAACCGCTATTCCATTTTCTGCAAATCTAGCTGAATTATGCTAAGGCGACCATTTTGTGTCCAGTGAGACAAGTATATTGACCTACCCACTGTGTGCTGTTGCCTAGCAACAAGTTTAATAAGCCAGAACAGTGGAAGCCAAACATTATATGGTGTATTTTGCAGTGTCGTATATATTTAGTTGAAATGCTCGCAACAAAACTGTTTCTATATGATAAAAACGTAAAACAAATTTAATAAAACTGACAATCGTATGCAGAAATGTTGGAGTTGTCAAATTTTGTGGCAAATGTAAAGCATGTGGCAAATAAAAATTATGACAATGACATTGACCACTTAGTAAACTTGACCACACGTTGTAGACACTAACCAAGGTGAGCAGGACTGGTGGGTTTCTACTCTTCAACACAGTCGCCATCTGAAACAGGTCAACACAGGTGTGATGTAGAAACATGTGACAGGTATACAAGTGACAGGTGTATATCTGGGTGACATTTAGACCCAGGTGAGCGGTACATGCAGGTGACAGTTAAACCCAGGTGACAGGTACACCGGTGACTGCCATACACAGGTGACAACTAAACAGGTAAGAGATGTGGCACAAGGATGTGTAAATCCTACCAACTACTGTCCATTTGTTCTTCCTGTAGGAACCAAACCGTTTACACGTGAAATGTAGAACACAAAACTTATCTTCTAAGGCATATAACCCTATTAGTGTTCTAAAATGTTCACAAAGTTTTCGTAAATGATTTCCCCTCACGTTTCCAATACAAGACATGGTTGCTTTCAAATAAATAGCAATGTGAGATGGCACCACCATCTGTTGCTCTTATCTGATACTGTTTAGCTTCAGTCACTGCTATGAACCTGCTGAAAAGTCAATACTGGGGAAACATACAACATATTTGTTAGTTATTACTTATTTAATAATTAGCTATTAAACAAATGTTGATTAGGTTCGTACACAAAATGATGTCAAACGCGAGTGTTTCACGAACGAAGCTGTCAGATATGATGCCTCAACAGCGTGTGAATTAGTCACAAATATTTACACCAATATTCTGACTGCACAAAGTCTCGGAAGACTAAGAACATCACCAAAATGACGACAGTCTGTTTTGCAAAATGTCTACCTATTAAAATTTAATGGGTAGACTTAAATCGCATTGATCCCCAAGCAGGCAGTTAGAAAGTACTTCAGTGATGTGTTTGAAGAACAATGTCTGTCTCACCTCGTCCACATAATAGGCTTCATCAAAGCCATATCTGTCACGGAAGTAGGACGGTGGCTGGATTCTAGAAAACGTTCACAAGGTTCTGATAAAACATATATGAAAATGACACTGCGATATTAAGGCGATCAATCGATGATTTAAGTTAAAAATATTTACAACAATCTATGATTGTTGTTATACATGATATGTGTGGGGCATCAGGCCTTTATGTAGCATCCAGTTGTTTTAGTCCAAAAACATTCCCATAGACATGTGGGTCTTAACTTGTATACATAGAAGCATTCCTGACTTGTACATGTCCAGAAGAACACAAAAGTTCATGCACTCATGAGTGGGACAACCATGTTCATAATGAACAACATAAGTACACGTGAAATGTGCTTTTGCGTGTGTTTCTCAAATTATTGCCCACTGAAAACCTGACTTCACCTGTTGAAATGATTAGATAAAGCTATTTGTGAGTGTGCGTGCGTGCATGTATGCCTCCATGTGTGCATGTGTGCATGTATGTCTAGTTGTCTACATGTGTATATCTGCACGCAAGCATAGTAAAAACCAGACACGTAACTGGCACGTCTGGTTGTTCTGCAACATTTTCATATCCAAGTGACAGAGAACTGGAGTGTTCCTTTGGGAATTCTAACAACAACTACCAGGTATGTCTACATCAGCCTACAGTTAAAAATGGCATATCTCATAAAATATAGCATTCAATATTTTCACTATCTGCCAAATCTGCCAATAAAGGTAAATCCTTTCAACGATTTTTAAACCAGACTTTATTATGACTGTGAAAGCATGCAAACAAATCTGAATATTGGTGAACGCAACTGGTGCAGTGCTGTGTGAAGTATGGAGCCTTATGCGTACATTTTATCAGCTCTGTTGCGACCATTTCCAAATGAACCAGTCTATCAGTTTACCGGTACAACAAGTTTTTACTGATAATGGTTACTGGTGCTTACTTTCCCATCCAAACAGCATATTCCGCCGGCAGTCTTGGCACAAACAATATGGCCCGGTTTGTGTTGACTTCTAGGGTCCCAAAACAACCAGGCTCCAACACGCCAAAGGTCCAGTGGAAATATGATTCCTAAATGGTCAGATAAATGTACATGAATTAACAAAATGCATTAGTAACAGTGTTTATAATATAAACAGTGCTCAATGTAGCAGATCCAGTTACATGTTTTTGTGTGATTTGTTACAGTACAACTGTAAGATTAGATTAATAAATACATACAGTGCAAAAGTATTTCTATTTCACGGTTACCATGGCACTTTCAACATACTAGGCTAGCGCTGTGCCTAAAATCTGCTTAACCAATTTAGCTAACAATGAGAAATTTGCTTAGCCAAATGAGATTTTCTTTAGCAATTTTTTTAGATCAATTACATTACCCTGTATAAAAATGCAAAAGAAGACGTAACATAATATAAAATTCTATACAATATTCACAAGAAAAAATACCAAATTTTAATTAATTAAACATTTATATATTTAGCTAAACATTATATAACGCAAATAAACATCCAGTATAATTTAACAGAATATTGTTTAACCATAAATAAGCTGAACAACTGTTGGGAATTTTGCAAATACAAAGAAACAGCAACTAGCACATACTATTAATGTAATAAAATTAACATTACAGTATAGCATAAGTTGAAAGATACAATTTTATAAAAAGGCAAAATAATTCAGAACCATCAGTGTATTGATATAATTATTACCTATCTTAAAGGATCATTTGACTGCTCAGTAACTGATTGATTGAATAGAGTAATTCACCAAATTAATTAACTGTGATCGACTGTAATCCTGGCCTGGTTGACGCAGGCTATACATGATAAAACACGTTTTTGACATGGATCTTTCTATCTGTAATGTTTCTGGTGGTGAGATTGTCAAATATACATGAATTACAATCTCTCTGAGCATTTTATTGAATAGCTACCAGATGGCACATTGATTAATGACCATGCCATGTGACTGCATCGATACTGAGTGATAATATGGAACCTGTCAGCCTCAGTGTCAGGTACAGCATTGTGCTTGTCTCAAACTTGTAATTTGTGTCATCGAGCAAGTCCCTTTGTCTAGTACACACAATTCTTGATTGAATTAAGCCCCCCTATTGCCTGTGAGCATAGCTAAATGGAGGGATTAGCGTCCTATTTTTTATCCAGCAGGTCACATTAAGCTGACTGGTTATTTGGGTATCCAGACATTTCGGTAAAGGACACTTTAGTAATGGGCGATTTGGTAACTGACATTTTGGTAACAGGACATGTTGTAACAGGACATTTCGGTAACTGGACATTTTGGTAATAGGACGTCTTGGTAATAGGACATTTTGGTAACAGACATTTTGGTAATAGGACATCTTAGAACAAACATTTTGGTAGCATGGCATTTTGGTAAAACCAATAAATATTCTATAAAGGCATTTTTCTTTAAAAAAAACTTACACGTATCGACACTCGGTAGAATCGCCTTAGCTGCACCTGTCAATGCTGTGATGTTGTCAGTGTAAATACAAGCTGGCGGGTCGGGTCGTTACTTGCAGCAGCACGTGTACGCATTGCCGTATGGCATCTGTCAACCTCTAGCTTCATGACAGGGGTTGTGGTCAGTTTTTAACACTGGATATGCTGGTAGCAAGTCGGTGGGTGCACTAGCAGGGCAGTGCTTGCTTGCACGACATGTACAACGCCACCTTATCATGTCATTTTTCTCTGTATGCTTGGTACAGCCATTCCACAAAAGCTTTGCTATTCCCCTGGTTGTTGTTGATAACTCCGTGTTCACATGTATAGCTTCACCTTATGTGTGTCTGGATTTAAATGTGTCCTGCTAGCCACTGATTTGCTGTAGTGGTTGAACACTTTAGCCACCACCACTGCTATTTGGAAGCCATGTTCCCTTCAGAGGCAAGCACTACTTTACACCTTGCCTGACTACTTGTAGAAAGCTAAGTTCCATGTCTGGACCATCATAATTTACAAATGGTTTAACTAACTGACATCTCAACAGGTTACCTCCTGATATGGCAGACTGGACTCTGATTATTTTCTGTAGTTTTACCAAAATATCGTGTTACCAAAATGTCTTAATTGTTACCAAAATGTCTAGTTACCGAAATGTCCTTTTACCAAATGGTCCTGTTACTGAAATGTCTGTTACTGAAATGTCCATTACCAAAGTGTCCTTTACCAAAATGTCATGGATCC
Source organism: Ridgeia piscesae (assembly GCA_025642075.2). Classification (NCBI taxonomy): domain Eukaryota; kingdom Metazoa; phylum Annelida; class Polychaeta; order Sabellida; family Siboglinidae; genus Ridgeia; species Ridgeia piscesae. Next base: position 293,393 of record JAODUO010000867.1, on the reverse strand, counting down.
GGTTATTTGGATCAGTTGGATGAGCGATAGTTTAGACAACTTCAACAGAGTTGGCGTTGAATAATGCAGCCATGTATTGCTGATTACATCAATAATAATGACAGAAATAACCTTTCTCCAATTTGGCAGAGTTTTTGTTTATTTTTGCCACATAGCAAACCATTTTGCCTATGGCGCAATTGGTGATCGACAATGCTGGCCTAGACATACTTTTAATTTTTAAACATTCTTTCCTCACTAAAGATGTTATCACAAAAATGTGCTAATAATGGCTAATAATATTACCAAATTATTCTAAAACGTCTACAGTGGGCAATATAAAATAGCTTTCAGTGAAACAGCACACATACCTACAGATCCGATCAGAAATGTGGTTTTACCTACCTGTCGAAATATACAGACATCAACATCTGAGCAGTATCTTGGGAAGGAATCGCCACCTTGAAGTACAATGAGTGCTCCCTCAGGCACATCTGACCTTGGGCGGAGTCTGTCACACAATCGTCGCCTATTCACTTGATGTAGTTCCATTGGCACGGCCAGTGTGTGACCGCCCAAGCTGAAGAACGGTCTGAAACAAATTGTCCCACTTATTCATAGAAACCGATATACATCACATGTGTAAACTATGGTACATCGTACAGACAACATACATTTGGGAAGTACAAACACAGTAACATTAATAGCTTGCTACCCCCAAGTTGTTCTTCTTTGTCCTTCACGTAGCAAGTGTTAGATCACTAGGACACTTAACTAAATAATACTACAGGAGTCACCATTGTGACACTTCCAACATAGCGTAACTTATAATATAGGCTGCGGAACTAGATGTGTCATTAAAGGTCCGAGCACTGACCAGGCATGATGTGAAGCAGCCAGACATGGGGGTCAAATACATTGAAATGTATTTAAATACAAATACACTTGAGGGATTCAAATATAAATACAAATACTTTTAAATACAAATACTTTTAAATACAAATACATTTGGAAAATATTTCAAATACTTTTTCAAATATTTTTCATTTTTAGGAAGCACTACTATGTAGGTAACAGAAAAGCAACTCATATATTGAGACATCTAGTTTATTGGCATAATTAGTGTTTTGCTCATATGATGACAGGCAGACCAGTGCTAGGGAGCATTGTTATTGCTAACTACATCACAGTGACAACTCACTCAAAAACCTCTATCCACAGAGGTAAAGGCCAAAACATGTTGTTTGTTATGTTAAGCCAGGAGGTCCACAATAAAATGCCTATGTTGCCCTCAGAAGAGACACTGTTAATGACTGTTAGGATCTTGTGAGGAAGTGTGACAGCTCAACTTCAAAGTCAGCCAGGAAACCAGAATAGCCTGGTGCCAATCCATCCTATGGCTCTGAGCAAACAAAAGTTGTGGTCACTGCCAGGGCCATGGAGGACATATGTTAAGTGTCTTCATCAGTAATTAGCACTGTTGGGCAAAGTTGCAGTGAAGGTAATCAGTTTGGCAGGCATTACATGTGATCTTGAAACAGAAATGTTGATACTGACAATGTATTAAAAAAATTATTTGAATTCAAAGTATTTGAAAAAGTCAAATTCTTTAGGAAATTATTTAAATACTAATACTCTTAATTCCTAAACATCAAATACAAATACTTTTAAAAAGTATTTAAATACTTTCAAATTTATACAAATATATTTGCCCCCTGTCTGAAAGCAGCACTGGAACTGTGTGTGTTGTAATTTATACAAATGTATTTGCCCCCCTGTCTGGAAGCAGCACTGGAACTGTGTTTTTTTTTATTTATACCAATGTATTTGCCCCCCTGTCTGGAAGCAGCACTGGAACTGTGTGTGTTGTAATTTATACAAGTGTATTTGCCCCCCTGTCTGGAAGCAGCACTGGAACTGGAAATGTATCATTAATGTTTATAAAATTATAACTTTTGTATGTCATTACTGGGGTATTCTTTGATGACAGTTTTACATGAATTAGTATTTAGTTTTGAGAATATAGTAATTTGTACAACATTGTTGAACAAAATTATGATACATTATATATTAATTGAATAACAAATGTAGGTATGTATTGGCCTTCATCATAGTTTACAACAAAATCAGTATAATCGAAAAAAGTAATATTCTTGTGTTTCATTAATATTTAATCTATGTACTTGAAGGCAGCACCATATCATTTTAATTAATTACTATTATCAGAAGAAAAAATTACAGCAATTCTAAAGATTTATTGGCAAGATCAAATCTGTCAGAAAAGTGTCGGAATTTTTATTTTGTTTGAAATTTCATAAAATTGTAGTTTCCTCAATATTTCATCTACATACATGAAACAAGCACAGTTGCACTTCAATTAGTGATTATGACCAGGGGAAAATAGAAACAAATTAATGTGTGTGGTTTATAAGCAAAATTACATATAATTCTCAGCTTGCGTGACGCGTCATAGCGCAAGTCACGTGGCATAACAACGGGAAGTCCGCCATTACTCGGTGAAAGCTCGGTGAATGGTGTTGTGTTGTGTGCGTTGAATATCCATACCTAAAGTCCTGTTTTACTGTTATTTATCGTTAATTTTGGTTAGTTATATTAGTTGTTGTAAGTTTCGAAGTTAGTATAGTTAGATCATTATGTCATACGGATATTTGGACAATCTGAGTCATTCAGACCGAACGCGCTACACGTCAAAATTGACAGCGCTGTCTGCGGGAACCTGCCCGTACAAGATCCCTGCAGGTTCGTGGATAGACGATCCCACGAAATGGCCGGGGATCGAATGGCCCGATGTGGCATACTACTTGATCGAGACACACAGGGTGTGTTTACGAGAGAAAGTATGCGAAATCGACGGAGTCTCGAGGCACACAACCAGTTTGAGTCTGGCTGGGTCAAAACAGTGCGTTACTTCAAGCCCACTGACAGCCCTGACTGCATTCTGAAGGCTGATGTCATTCCATCCCAGCGGGTCAACGACACACCGCACCACCACTGGGTTGGTTTGCACGAAAAGGACAGGGTTGTGACTGCAGCACACTGTGATTGCATGGCTGGGTAAGTACTCCCACTAAATCTCTACAAAATTATGCCGACAATGAAATCTGTCAAAAATTCAAAATATTTAGAAACAGAATGACCCATCAACATGAGCTTGTATTAAACTCATACATGTGTCAGATTGTTGGTGACATTTTGATTGTATATCCAGTTACATTCGTATTTTCAGTATTATTATAGCGTGATTAAAATATATCAATGTATTTAATTATTCAGAGTTATTCTTGGACAATGTTTACTTCTGCCATGCGTATTATTTCAATTATTGCTCTGTTGTGATAAATATATAAAAAATTATATCACAGCAGACAAATAATTAATTTTGGTACTCAAAATGAAATTGTTTTCTTTATATGTGTTTATTTATTATGTTGTTCTGTTTCAGACTCGGTGAATTGTGTTCACACGTAGCAGCACTGCTGTTCAAGATGGTAGCTGCGGTACATCTCGGGTACACCAGCCGTGCATGTACTGAGTTGCCATGCTACTGGAACAACGACTTCGTGAAGAAGGTAAAACCAGCTCCAGTGCACAGCATCCAGTTCTACAAGAAATCTGCCACCAAGCGTAACAGATATGCCACCCCGAGCATTGCAACTGACCCAGAGAAAAAACAGTTGCTGGATAGTCTCGCCAGCTGCTCACGACAGCCAGTTGGCCTCAGCCTTTTCACGGAACACTGCCATCCATTTTGCTGGAAGACAACAGCCGAACTGGAGCAATTGCCACGTTACCTCACATCGCTTTACAAGCTGGATTATGCCAGCATGACCCCGACTGAGCTCCACTGTGAGGTCGAGGAAATACTGACCTCCCTCACGGTGACTGTTGCTGAGTTGCGATGCATTAACTGCATATAGCAACATCGGCGGACACACACGTTTCAATGTAGGCAAGACCGGGCTTCGTTTGTGCAAAGAATTTCCATACATTGGGGCATCAGCAGATGGGTTGGCCCACTGTGACTGCCACAGTGACCGAGTGGTGGAAGTGAAATGTCCCTTCAAGCACAGGAACTGTTCACTGGACACTATGACAGCAGATCCTTCTTTCTGTTTGGGGAAGGATTTAAATCTAAAGCGTGGACATGCCTATTACACCCAGGCACAATTGAAAATGTATGTTTATAATTTGTTCATGTGTGACTTTGTTGTGTGGACATCAGTAGTGTGTGTTGTGGTGGGAGTGCCACGTGATGATGCCTTTGTGTCGGACATGGTGCCAAGGTTACGTGCATTTTTCAAACGCTGTGTGATGCCAGAACTACTGACACGTAACATGCAGCCTGATTCACTTACTGTCACTGAGACAGTGTCAGAAAAACTGTATTGCAGTTGTCAAATGCCTGCCAATGACAATGACTTGGACGATGACATGGTTGGGTGTGATACACATAACTGCCCCCATGGCGAGTAGTTTCACTTCACTTGTGTGGGTGTGAATCGAGTGCCCAAAGGCAGTTGGTTTTGTCCGCTGTGTAGGAAGACATAGAACAATCACATGCATGATTGAGGCAGCTTTCATTTTTCATGTTTTTAAATAAAAGTACAGATATGCAGTTTGCATTGTGACCTCACGTAATGTTCATGACTTGTCATTATAGACAATTCCATCCGTCATATTTATTAGTGCAGCGCACACATGTACTAACTTGTCAATGGCTGCAAGGTTGTATTGGTTTGTTTCGTCTTTCTGAGATTTTGTTAAATTAATGGATAGTGGACCTTGCAGAATTGTAAATTGATTTTTTAAAAGGCAAATATCTCGTTCAATATGAATTCTGATGGTCGATATGTTGTGGGAGATTTCTACTTCTTTAGGTGACAGCTGTTTTTTACCCTTTGTAAAACTTGGAATTAATAATTCTGCTCCACATGTTACAACAAATTCTTCTACCATAGTGAAGCCACGGTCTGCAAGTAATTGATCGTGTGGTTGGTGATATTTGGAGGAAATAAAGTCTGATGCACGCACCATTTCAACATCTGATGCTCGACCGCCCCAAGCAGTTGACAGATAAGTCACAGCACCTACTGAGCTGCACACAATGAACACTTTAACAGTGCTGTGTTTCTTATAGTTAGAATACACCTGTGCCCGTGCTTTCAAATTTTTAGGGCGATCAATAAAAATTTCAAAACAGTCCATAATACCAGTTAACCTCGGGAAGTGTAATTTAAAGACTGCAGATAGAGTTTGCTTAAGTGTCTCCCTCTCTGGTCATCTTACCATAAAACCAATCTTTGCATAAAGTAAATCAATTGTTTTCCAGAAACATCTAGAAACAGTTGTGACATCCACACCAGCTTGATGAGAAATAAGTTCAAATGGAAGGTTTAGACGTAGCTTTACCAGAGTGAGAAATAATTGTTCTGAAGATGGTATAGCACATTTTGCAGAAGTGTTAACAATAGTCGAAAGAAAGAGAGACAGTTTTAAAAACACTTCCCAAGACAATCCTGTGTAAAATGTTGACCTTTCATCGTTACCCTTAATGACACCTGACTTCAACTGAGAGGCTAGCAGCTTATTACAGTCAGCAGTAATGTCTTCCTTTTCATTACGCAGATTGTCAACTTCATCATGCGTTCACTGCTCTCAAGTGGTTTGCGCAATCCAGACAGAGGGGTCGAAGCCAGCAGTGGTGTTGTATCTGGCAGGGGTGATAAAGGTGCATCATGAGAAGGAGCAGGACAGTCCGGTTGTGGCAGAGTCAACCCTGCATCAGTAGTGTTGTCTAACTCCATGATTCCTGACATTTCCAAATCGCCTTTGACTTCCGCCGATATGTCTCCCTGTTTTTCAGTGAACAACTTTGCCCTCTTGGTAGCACTGTTGAAGTGTTGCATTCGTTTCTTTCCCTTTTCAAACGAGCAACCTTGCAAATGGGCAAACTGACTGGGCACATAGTCAGGATGTGCAGGCAGTGAGCTTGGTTTTCCTAAAACATATGTTAGTTGTTTAGTTACTGCAATCCAGTGATTGTAGTTCACATTACATGTCAATTAGTCTTGGACACAAAACTGTTTCAACAGTTAAATAAACAAAATAGTATGCTTTCTGTTAAGTAGATTTGGTAAGTATCGTGATTAGCAGATGGTTGACAGCCAGGGACTAGACTAGGCTAGGTGAGGTAAGAAGCTGTGCAGGTGGCCAAAAAAGCAGTCCTTTCCCTCTGAGTCTAGTAGACAAGTCTGGTCAGGTTGTATAGTATATAGACACTCTTTGAGCCTTATTTAAACCCATGACTGCAATTTATTTCACCTGGCATAATAATAATGACAGTGAATTATATACGAATATGATGTACATATGAAATCGTTTCTATAATGCATGGGTATCATTTTACACTACTAACCAGTAACGAAGTGCTCCCCGCACAACACTGAATGTTTTGATGGCTCCCAGTTGCTGCTGTCAATATTCTGTAGCTTCACGTTGCTTACGGTCTGCATCGCGCGGAAATTCATGGTATGAAATTTTCGTCCCTAGTTTTAAATTGTGGTTAGTGCAACCAAACGCCACGCAGTGTTTCGGCATCATCTTTCGCTCTGGCTGATACCGCTAGCCACAGACTCAGACCTAGCATTCACCGAGCTCCCGTTGCTACGTTGATTGCGCATGCGCGCGCATTGGACACTGAGAAAATGGCAAGCCGAGAATTATTAGCAAACCGTCAGAAAATCTCACGAAATTTGTAACTTTAAACATCTGTAGTTTGCTTAATATTTCACTTAAATACATGAAACAACTACCATTATACTTCTTATAGTGACTACTAACAGGGAACTTTTTTTTTATTTCGAAAGAAAAATTTGGTCCGACCACCCTACCGTGGTTATATGCCTATCCATTTTACTCAGTTTCAGACGGTTTCGTTACTGGAATATTGTCCGCATGGCAACATACATACGTGGCAACCACTTCACTTTCGTCACCACTGAGAACATATGTAACGCATATGTAACGCATCATTTTAAATATACTTACTCTGCCTGTCTTAATGCCATTACAGATTTTCAGCTAAAAAAGGACGAGTACATTTCCAGAGTCCCAGAATAAAGAGGCGTTAAATGTCACGTCACATGACTGCTTGGTACGCCACCTAGTGACTAAGTCTGAGTAGTAAGGCGGTGCGTGTTACGTCCAGTCTCGGAATAAAGTCAATACCGGTATAGTCGTCCGCCATCTTTGCCCGTTTCGGAATTCCGAGATTGGACGTCCAAACTCGGAATATGCAATTAGATACTTATCACGTGATCAAGAAATTGGAAGTACTACTATATATCGAAAACTTTTTATAAATAAATAATGCATTTTGCCATATGTAGGATTTAACAAAGAACCCGTTAGTTGGCGCCACTTTATTCGAAAGAAATGTAAATTTGGGGTAATACCACATTTGATAAAGCAATTGAATTACGACATATAAATATTAACTATATTTAGCACTGCGTATTGTAGATGTCCTTAGATATATATCTTAGCTCCAAAATAATATCTTCGTAATTATAATATACCGCCGCCCAAAAAAATTAGTGTGTGTATATGTAATTATGTGTAATTTCACGAAAACACCATGCCAGTTTATTTGAATGGCATGGAGATTTGTGGTAATACCAACAAATATATACCCACGAATTTGAATATAATTTATAATTTTATCCTCGTTAGCCTAGCAATATGCATAAACAGGGGCCTAACATAAACTGTTTATCTATTGGCAACCTTGAAATGTTACTCATCCCATGACAAATTACTAGTCCCCATTTTTGTTGGACAAATTTAATAAACGCTGAGGGTGAATGTCAAATGCGTATAGTATATATTCCCGTGTATATTATAATATAGTGTGTGTGTGTGTGTGTGTGTGTGTGTGTGTGTGTGTGTGTGTGTGTGTGTGTGTGTGTGTGTGTGTGTGTGTGTGTGTGTGTGTGTGTGTGTGTGTGTGTGTGTGTGTGTGTGTGTGTGTGTGTGTGTGTGTGTGTGTGTGTGTGTGTGTGTGTGTGTGTGTGTGTGTGTGTGTGTGTGTGTGTGTGTGTGTGTGTGTTTAACTGTATTATTTATTGAGCATACCTATGAGCATGCACGCGCATGTTAAATATGGATGTAGTTTATGACATACGTGGATAAATTAATAATTTCAAGTTATGTTAGTGCTGAATAATTACTTCTGTTTTTTCATTATGATCTTTACTATCGCATGTTCATGTATTAATTAGTAGTTAAATAATGGTGTGAATATATTCTGCATACTTACTATTCAATGTTGTTGTTGTAGGTTCATCTAAATGCCTGACGTATATACTGAAATTATGTGTACTTCTAATAATGATGTAATAAACGTAAACTCTTTATAATTCATTTAAACCATTACATCCTTTTAAATACAGCATATGAATACACTTAGCGAAGGGGTACTGGCGGTTGTTCTGCACTATGTAACAGGACCTTAAACAAACTATTTTAGATACCTACCTCAGGTATGTGTATTATGTCAGTACTGGTTCTCAAACTAGGGTAACGACTCTTTAATTGGGGGGTCACCTGGTCATGTCAACAGATCTCGAGTCATGCCTTGTGTAAGTCTATTAAAATGTACAAGTAGTTACCATTTGGCTTTTTTGACATATTTTATCCTATTCTAATTTTCTAGACGTGCAAGTAATGGTGGAGGCATCACTAATTGTCTGATATCATTGTGAATAGAAAGGAAAACAAAATATCATACAGCCAATTCTTTTTAAAACGATGATCAATCATTCGCCTGAATTGCTATCCAAAGATAAACACCTAAAGATTGCATTTTGTAAGAATATGCAGATCGAACATGGCCCATTTAATGAAATAAAGAAGATATACCAATTTATTTGTGTTTACTTGCTATGAAAATGCCACATGTAGTGGGGTACATCTTCTCCCAGTACACATTTAAAGTACCGAATCCTTTTTGAATAAGTAGTATGTGGTGTCACCTTTGATAAATTACACGAAAGTGTTGTGTTGCATGCAAGACAACTGAAATACCTTGGTAATAACATGTAAATATCATGTTTTTGAACAAAATACATAATTCTTTTTAATTTTATTTAATGCATAGTAGAAGTACTAACAGCACCAGTAATTAAATTCAATGCTTCATTTCAGACACGATTGTACATACATATATCGGTCCATGCAGTAGTTATGCTAACAGTTGATCATGGCATATTATAGAACTAGAAGTATTTTTATTTCATATATATATATATATATATATATATATATATATATATATATATTATATAAGTAGACAAATCCACTGGCATTACTCCAAAGGTATGTCATCATGAATATATAAAGATTTTACCCATCGTTGGAATGTGTACACAGATGAGCACAATTTATTAAACAGCATATTTATACATATTATCGGTGCATGCACACAACATTTCCTGAGTACAGTATATTACATTACTACATGCATATAGTTGTTGACACTTACACATTACATCTCTGTCATCTATAACATAATTGTAGATAATGTGGCCATGGTACTTTACACTACTGACCTCTTTTATATCCTCCCTATTTAGTTTCAATGCACTAACACAACATCAACTGGAAAAGAACAAAATAAAATATGAAAACAAAACTGAACCAAATGTGACATACCTATCCATGTAAAAAAATTAAAGGTAAGTTTTTATATAGCGCAGTATCCAGTCCTTAGGACTGCTCAAAGCGCTTTTACACTTTACTTCCCTGGCAGACCTGTTCAATCAAATAGCATCTCAACTTCTCTGGGAAGCATCCAGCCACATGCTACACTTAATGTGTGAAGGCTGCTCGTAAACATATCCACCACTGTCTATAGCCAGTTACTTATTTATACAGTTGAGTAAACTGACGCAATGTAGGGTGAAAACATTGTCCAAGGTTTTAACACCGCAGCACAGGATTTGAACCCAGGTTCTCTTAGTTGAGAGTCCGAAGCTCTACCCCTGAGCCACTGTGTCATGTGTGTATACTGCAAATCTGTTGGTGTATATTTTATGTCACTTGTATCTGCTTGATGTTTGTATATATGTATGCTTTTCGTACGCCTGTCTATCAAACATCTCTCTTTCATAGTTCTAGGTCCAGTTGTTGGTAATAGGTCTGTCTGTAAGTTTTAGGTATGTCTGTGTGTCATGGGTCTGTCAGTCAGTTTTAGGTCTGTCTTTTCATGTTGATGTTGTGTCAGGCAGTCATAGGTCCACCTGTAATCTGTAGGTCAGTTTGTCAGTTGTGTGTCTATTTGTCGCTCTTATGTCAGTCTGTCTCCTACATATCTCTTTTAGGCCTATCTCTTATATGTCTGTGTGTGTGTCTGTCTGTCACAGTTGTAGGCCTGGCTGTCAGTCATAGGCCCACCTATTCACCACAGGTCCAACAGTTGGTTGTAGATCTGTGTGGAGGTCAAATATGTATCTTGCATGGATAATTTATTCATTTGGTATTATGCCACAGTTGTGATGTCATGCATGTGTTGTGTTTAAAGTGTTCCGACGTCTTTCAAAGTCATGTTGTGGTCAAAGATACCGAATATTGTTAATACTACGTAAATCTTATGGAATGTCCTTGTAGTAACTGAATATACCAGCATTTTCATAGTGACATAAAATCTAGGTATACTTGCATATGTAACTATGTACATGTAATAACCATAATAATGTTTACGAACTCTTAGAAAATGCAGATTAATATTTTTAATAATGTTGTAAATGTTTCGAACTACTACTACAACTAGTTTGAAGAGTCGTCCGAATCGCCATCTCCCTGCAGCTGGCAGAGATCACATCGGAAGTATCCACCACTCCTGCTCCCGGCACATGTAGCATGATACAGCCAGTGACAGCTGTCACATGCTACCTACGACATAAGTACATTTTCACATAATGAATAGACATGTAACACATGAACTGGCATTATAGATTATTGGTATACATGATGAATGAGTTCATGCTATGATATCAAGATGATTCGGTCGAAGATGGATCCATGTAGCCATGCACGTCAAGTCAATGATGTCCCTATAAACATGCAGTATTCAACACTGAGCTGAGCAAACATTCTTAGCCTTAATGTAATTGTTATGATTTAACAACATATCGACAAGTCCACTGCAGCCATACACACCCTCAAAAATAATCATAACAACCGAATCTGAATAGCAACGCACCGAAGCGTAGCGATTCCACCGGCGAACAGGACGGACACGTGAAACACCTGAAATGCAAAAATAACCAGTAAATATTTAAATAATTATATGAAACTTAAATGAAGTCGTGTACAGAGACGTTGACTTTTTGCTAACATGTCGACAATTATGGGAGTGTGCCAGCGTTCTTTTCAGCATTCGGTGTACAAGAGAACTGTTGCTATTTTTAACATACGTCGTATGTAGTGTCGCTAATTTGGAAGAAAACCTTTATGAAAAGCAACTGACGCTCACACAAATTTGCCATTTTAACTGCGTTAATGTGCGGTGGCATTCCGAGTAATTGTAATAGTATTTTGTTCAATGTTAATTCGCATGAATTGATAAAAAAGAACTTATTATTTTAACCGCGTATTATAGTGTGCGATTGCATTCCGATTCATTGTAGATGAATTGTGGTCAATTTGTAATTCGCACGAACATAGCCGCAATGCCCTAGTCGCAATGCCCCAACCGCGAAGCCGCAATGCATCACTTTTGGTCGGAATGCCCCAGTGATTTTACTATTGTCAAAACATGCTAAAACATAAAACATTACATTTTGTTATTGTCAAACTAATGTATATAATATATAATACAATAATAGACATTACAACATTATATAATTAAATGTATAATTTCGTTGATTATCTGTACATTATTGAAAGTTTAACTGAATTTATGATTTGTCTCCGTATATTTTCTCCGTATATGTTTGTGCGATTGTCAAACCTATCATGAAAATTAATATCGAAACACGTACAAGTACAACTGGAACGCACACACACACACACACACACACACACACACACACACACACACACACACACACACACACACACACACACACACACACACACACACACACACACACACACACACACACACACACACAACACACACATACACCACAACACACACACACACACACACACACACACACACACACACACACACACACACACACACACACACACACACACACACACACACACACACAACACACCCAGACACACACACACCCAGACACCCACACACCCAGACACACACCCAGACACACACACACACACACACACACACACACACACACACACACCACACACAGCACACACACACACACAGACACACACACACACACACACACACACACACACACACACACATACACACCACACCACACACACACACACACACACACACACACACACACACACACACACACACACACACACACACACACACACACACACACACACACACACACACACACACACACACACACACACACACACACACACACACACACACACACACACACACACACACACACACACACACACACACACACATTCATAGAACTGAGTGAACCGAATCTGCCTCCAATTGTTCAAAACGGCAGCACGAAGGTTCGACCGCAAGATCTCGCGCGAAATCTCTCGATTGACAATAGAATGCTAGTACTATGAGAGTACTACTGGTGTACTACGAGTATACTACGAGTGTACTACGATTGATCACAAATGTGGTGTATTATTGCATTTGATGTTGTTTTCAGACAAATGAACACTCCAGAAATTGAAGTCGGGAATTGTGCAGAAAGTCAACACCCGCACAAATAGCACACAGAGACAAATCAAAGAGAATGTCCGCGTTGATTGGGACAGAAGACAAAGACTTCTTGATTCGAGGAACATTGCCCGATCAGAAACGACGACGAACGACGCTGAACTGCACTTTCAACAATGAGGCCCCACACCCGAGGTTGAGTGTTCATGGCATGGCCCAGACAAACATTACTCCTGATAGTTGTTCGTTACGAAGCAACCAACGGAATTGTATGTCCCACAGTAACGTGTACCTTGACGTGAGGAAACCTGCGCCGACCGTTCATGAAGTTCCCGAAGAGGTTTATGAATTATGATGACACATGTTTGGCAGCCGCTGCTGCCGACGTCACTCCGCCGCCATCTGGTACTGGCGAAGTTTGGGTGTAATGTCTACGAAAGCGCATACGTCGTGAGTTGAACATGCATCAATCTCCGTCTTGCATTCACGTGCACCACGATACCGGTTTTAACCATGCGCCATGAAGACTTGTGTTCGAGTGTAAACTGTGTGCGCGTGCGCGTGCGCGTGCGTGTCAAGGATTGACAGAGAGAGAGAGAGAGAGCGGTACTTGTCAACAATTCTTTCTTTATTGTAGCCAATCTTAAAAACACCTGTCCACAGCCAGACGTCAGGAACACACTTCTTCGATACTCCCAAAGCATCAGTTAGAGCAGCACACACAAATCTTTCAAGATTATTCGTCACATTTACCCGCATCTCGTAACGTACATGCGGTCACTCTTCGGTGGTAGCAAGTCAAGAGTCCCCCTTCCTCCCACGCAGCCTCCAAATCCCATTCCCAACCCGTTCACCTCCGATTACTCCGCTCCAGCCCCACACCGGCATACCCGTATAGAATACACTTCAGAAGAAAATTAAAAGACGAAAACTTTACATGCTAACGCTGTCTTCGAAATACATATATTTTTAACTCAAGAAAGGAGATTATTGGCAATTTTCAAGATTGGGAGTTACATTAGATGGTCGGAAGTTTATCCCTGTAAATCGTCAGACCACCTACCGGGATGTTTAAGTACTCTAATGGAGGTGGATAACACCAGGTGGCGTTTAATGAAATAAGTATAGTTCTCATGGCCTGTCCATGATATATATATATATATATATATATATATATATATATATATATATATATATATATATATATATATATATAAAAATGTATATATTCTACTCAATGTACATGTACTATTTAACCCTATATATATAGCATTTGCATAGTTACCTGTTGTTTTTGGACATGCTCCTAAGTGCAATTGTATATGTAAAGAATACCGCTATTATATGTCATACGGATTGTTCGTTTAATACTAATGTTTTCCCTAGATTGCCTGACCATTCCAACTTGTCACGGCAGCGACCGTTTAGACCGAACCTCAATTTCTAATACGGCACAAATACCTTTCAGAACGGGTATTTCATTGCGTAACGTTTGGATGAACACATCGCAATATTTCTCATAATCGAAGTTACCACATTGTGTGACAGTCATCCCCGAAGTGTGCAACCAACTATCACATTTTGGATAAAGCTATGTCAGAAGGATTATTAATTAATTATTAGATTAAGATCAGATAGCATGTGTTCACGTTGCAGTTACAATAAAACACTGGAATGTGTAACGATATTGGTCGTCGTAATAGTACATTCACATGCACCAAACGATGATGATAAAATATACTACTACTTTAAATAAAATAAATAAATAAGAACAATCACATAAAAACGACTGAATAAAAAATAATTCTTTATAACATCGATAAATAATTGATGCCATCTAATAGAAATATATTAGCTTAAAATGTAAAATATGAAATAAAATATTATATAATAAATTATGATAAAATATACACACGAAAAACTCTTCGGAAAGTGGAATATGTGTTTGCGACGATATCCATACATGCAATTATAGATTACATTTGTATCTTCGCCACAACAAAACTCATGAAATAGTTATTGAAAAATGGCAATAAGGAAACAGATACACGTGTGACAACCATGGCATGTTGCCCTCTACCATTTCTGTCAAGTTTGAAACTGTAGTTTAATTCCGAATGCCGTTTTGAATTAAACACTGGAAAGGCATAAGCGGATTAAAAGAAAAAGTTGCAAAGAATAGTACTTAAAACCGAGCTGCTATATGCGAGGAAACGCTTAGGTTTTCCACATTATCAAAGCAACTGTGAAGAAGGCGAAGAATTCATACGATATTATAGATTATTATAGATTACCATCAATACTTAGCTATATTTAAATATGGCAGAGCTAGCACGTGTAGGTGCGTGCGTGCGCGTGCATGCGATCGCGAATGTGCGTTAGCATAAGTGTTTTGAGAATAATTTAATCACAGCGATTTTGTATCGGATTTGTTTTCAAAATGTCCAACCCCCCACCCCGCAGCAAAACCTGGTAACAGGCTAGTGGCAACAAGACTTTGATTAGATTCACCTGTGATTAGAATCACCTACCATTGATGCTGCTGCTAACAGGTGATTCAAAGGCCGCATACTTCAAGCTACTACACCACACAACAAGAGTGACAGTCGATGAAAGCGCTCGTTGGATTCACAGCGAACGTGAATGCCACCTGCCCTCGACTCACCGCCCTCTTGACCCTGGCACGCGCTAATGTTTATGTCGCTGGCAGGTTTTTCAGAGTGTTTTTCAGAACGTGACAACGCGGACTCGCTCCACGGCTTAGATATGTCTACTGCGTGCTTTCTAAGCATGTTATGATCTTTTACCGAAAGTGCCTGGAGCATAAGAATTTTAATTTTCATACGCATGCAAACATTCGTGTCATTTTGATATTTGATATTACATTCGATGAAGTATGCCTTTGCAAACATGGACGCCAAGCACACACCGCGGAAAGTAAGTGCGTTACAAATTAATAAAATCAACTTAAATAGACTTATGTCGTATTTTTCCCGTATTCGATTAAAAATGTGGCAAACATTTGGAAGTCATCGAAAGAAAATATTCAACAGCACCGGTTTATATCTCCAGTAGGTCGTATTCATTTCATTCCGACTTTGTGGTAATTCCACAAAGAGCGTGTTCGTGCAGGAATTCACCTTATCGCTAACTCCAAAGGCGCTACAGAGTATCTTTTGTTGCGCTGTCAAAGTTATAAGGAAACTTTCGGACAATACGTGCATTGGTCATTACTTCCTCAGCGATCCGATCGGTGAATGCGCTTGCTTGTTAGTCCAGTCATATCGATCTACCGATAACGGCACACCGCCAATTAAAAGGCAGCAAGTTATGACGTCGCCAACGTGGGAAATCCCCAACACCTGGTTAATAATGATAATAAAAACATTTATAAAGCGCTGTGGTTGCGAAGAAAGCCGCCGCCATCGAGGACTAGTAGTGAGTGCCGATGGGTCGCAAGTCGTTTGTTGACAAGCAAAGATCGTGCATAGAAGCCGTGACGAGAGCGGAGGTCGGCTGCTAAGAGAGTGGGGGAGGAACCCGCAACGCGAATCGAGTTGCTTGAGATGCGTCACCAACGCTATGTAACAGGTACGTGGTTGACAGTCGATACTTTAGCATACTTACGGTCTAGTGTACAGTAGCGTACCTGGCAACTTGGATGGAGGTTGATGAGTGTCTGTCTGGCACTGCCTGGCTGGGTGTCTGTCACTGGCCGGGTGGGTGTCTGTCACTAGCCGGATAGTTGTCTGTCAATAGCTGGATGGGTGTATGTCACTGGCCGGGTGGGTCTGGTGGGTATTTGTCACTGGCCGGGTGGGTATATGTCACTGGCCAGGTGGTATTTGTCACTGGCCAGGTGGGTCTGGTGGGTATTTGTCACTGGCCGGGTGGATATATGTCACTGGCCCATGTGGGTGTCTGTCACTGGCCGGGTGGATGTCTGTCACTGGCCAGGTGGGTATTTGTCACTGGCCTGGTGGGTATTTGTCACTGGCCAGGTGGTATTTGTCACTGGCCAGGTGGGTCTGGTGGGTATTTGTCACTGGCCGGGTGGATATATGTCACTGGCCCATGTGGGTGTATGTCACTGGCCGGGTGGATGTCTGTCACTGGCCGGGTAGGTATTTGTCACTGGCCGGGTGGGTATTTGTCACTGGCCGGGTGGGTGTCTGCCATTGTCATACAAGGCACTTTGGTATGTGTGTGGGATAAACTTAAGGATGATATAAATCAACTAACAACAACATACTTCCACATGAACCCAAACTCAAGAGACACGGTTTCCAGTCAGGGCTGTCTTGTGAGTCCCAACTCATCGAGACAGTCCATGACTGTATAACAGCTATAGATAACAAGACACAGATAGATGCCATCCTGCTTGATTTCGCCAAAACCAAACCCAGACTACATTCGTATTCCCTCTGTTGTGCCACTCTCCACAGTCTCCAGCCATCCATATCTTGGAATAAAATTAGATACCAAACTAACCTGGGCGAATCATATCACTGACATAGCTTCCAAATCATCAAAAGTTTTAGGTATGATCAAGCGAACCCTCAGACCATGCAAACCTGATGTAAAAGAAACTGCCTATAACATGCTAGTCCGACCAAAACTTGAATATGCCTCTCCTATATGGAATCCACACACCACTACTCAAATCAAACATCTTGATAAGGTACAGCACTGTGCAGCCAGATTTGTCAAAAACGATCATCGACGCCAAACAGTCACAACAGACCTAACAGCCACCCTTGGATGGCCCACTCTTGAGCGACGCAGGATTATCAAACAAACCATGACATTTTACAAAATGTTAAATAACAATCAACATCACACCACCACCGGGCTAACTAAAACCATCAAAAAACCGTGGCCATTACATTACCGACAGGTGCCGCATCAACACTGCAGTGTTCTCCTTTTACCCCCGTGCAATTCGCATCTGGAATATGATCCCACCACACATTACTGAAATAGAAACTTTTCACGCAGCAATAATGAACACCCAATCACATAATTTGCCTGTAAAACGAAACAAACAAACAAACAAACAAACAAGCTATAACAAACAAACAACCAAACGCATGCGCACAAGAAGCACTACAAACACCTGCGTTAGCCCAAGTTTGGGCTGTTTGGAGTAAACAACCTGAGACCTGAGTAGCTTAACGCGTTCTCTCAAAAGGCAAGTTACCGGTGG
The DNA here is from genome assembly GCA_025642075.2 of Ridgeia piscesae. NCBI lineage: Eukaryota > Metazoa > Annelida > Polychaeta > Sabellida > Siboglinidae > Ridgeia > Ridgeia piscesae. The sequence continues at coordinate 275,343 of JAODUO010000867.1, read as the reverse complement.
GAAATCCCCACTATTTGTTTGCTAACAAAGGTGCCACTATCCATATCTAGCATTGTGTGGTTTTACTCGATTTGTTCGTGGGTTTTTTCCAGTGCATTCATGGTTTTACCGACTAAATCTGTGTGTTTGCCAAGTTTGTCCGTGGTTATTGTTAGGCGTTCCAGCGACAAGAAGCTGTTTTGACTATCAATGAGCTTATTTAAGATTGCATATACAATTAGCCCTGATATTGATAGGTGGATAAATGTTTGGTTGCAATCTGACATTTTAGTCAGACTAAGGAGGGGGTGCAATTTGTGTGTTATATTGGCTAGTGTCAAGGTTGGGCTTTTGGGGTGTCTCAAGAGAGAGAATGCAAACTGAGGTTTATTGAGAAAGTCAACGGGTAGCGTTTCTGGGAGCCTAGAGGGTGGGGTACAATTGAGGGTTTCTGGGAGCCTAGAGGGTGGGCTACAATTGAGGGTTTCTGGGAACCTCGAGGGTGGGGTACAATTGATGGTTTCTGGGAACCTCGAGGGTGGGGTACAACTGAGAATTTCTGGGAGCCTCGAGGGCGGGATACAATTGAGAGTTTCTGGGAGCCTCGAGGGTGAGGTACAATTGAGGGTTTCTGGGAGCCTAGAGGGTGGGATACAATTGAAGGTTTCTGGGAACCTCGAGGGTGGGGCACAATTGAGGGATTCTGGGAACATCAAGGGTGGGGTACAATTGAGGGTTTCTGGGAACCTCGAGGGTGGGGTACAATTGAGGGTTTCTGGGAGCCTCGAGGGTGGGATACAATTGAAGGTTTCTGGGAACCTCGAGGGTGGGGCACAATTGAGGGATTCTGGGAACATCGAGGGTGGGGTACAATTGAGGGTTTCTGGGAACCTCGAGGGTGGGGTACAATTGAGGGTTTCTGGGAACCTCGAGGGTGGGGTACAATTGAGGGTTTCTGGGAACCTCGAGGGTGGGGTACAATTGATAATTTTTGGGAGCCTTGATGGCGGGATACAATTGAGAGTTTTTGGGAGCCTCGAGGGTGGGGTACAATTGAGGGTTTCTTGGAACCTTGAGGGCGGGATACAATTGAGGGTCTCTGGGAGCCTCGAGGGTGGGGTACAATTGACGGTTTGTGGGAACCTCGAGGGTGGGGTACAAATGAGGGTTTCTGGGAACCTCGAGGGTAGTGTACAATTGAGGGTTTCTGGGAACCTCGAGGGTGGGGTACAATTGAGGGTTTCTGGGAACCTCGAGGGTGGGGTACAATTGATAATTGCTGGGAGCCTCGACGGCGGGACACAATTGAGAGTTTCTGGGAGCCTCGAGGGCGGGGTACAATTGAGGGTTTCTGGGAACCTCGAGGGCGGGGTACAATTGAAGGTTTCTGGGAGCCTCGTGGGTGGGGAACAATTGAGGGTTTCTGGGAGCCTCGAGGGCGGGGTACAATTGAGGGTTTCTGGGAGACCTCGAGGGTGGGGCACAATTGAGGGTTTCTGGGAACCTCGAGGTGGGGTGGCCACCAGAAGATTTCTGGAGCCTTCGAGGGTGGGGAACAACAGGCTCTGGGAGCCTCGAGGGCGGGGTAACAATTGATGGTTTCTGGGAGCCTCGAGGGTGGGATACAATTGAAGGTTTTGGGTCCTAGGGTGGGGCACAATTGATACCTCTGTAGGTTCTGACGTTGGTCACTGAGAGTTTTTGGGAGGCCTCGAGGGCGGGGTACAATTGAGGGTTTCTGGGAGCCTCGAGGGTGGGGTACAATTGAGGTTTTCTGGGAGCCTCGAAGGCGGGGTACAATTGAGGGTTTCTGGGAACCTCGAGGGGAGGTACAATTGAAGGTTTCTGGGAACCTCGAGGGGAGGTACAATTGATAATCTTTGGGAGCCTTGATGGCGGGATACAATTGAGAGTTTTTGGGAGCCTCGAGGGTGGGGTACAATTGAGGGTTTCTTGGAACCTCGAGGGTGGGGTAAAATTGAGGGTTTCTGGGAACCTCGAGGGTGGGGTACAATTGATAATCTTTGGGAGCCTTGATGGCGGGATACAATTGAGAGTTTTTGGGAGCCTCGAGGGTGGGGTACAATTGAGGGTTTCTTGGAACCTCGAGGGTGGGGTACAATTGAGAGTTTCTGGGAGCGTCGAGGGTGGGGTACAATTGAGGTGTTCTGGGAGCCTCGAAGGCGGGGTACAATTGAGGGTTTCTGGGACCCTCGAGGGGAGGTACAATTGAGGGTTTCTGGGACCCTCGAGGGGAGGTACAATTGAAGGTTTCTGGGAACCTCGAGGGGAGGTAAATTGAAGGTTCCTGGAACCTCGAGGGGAGGCACCGCGAGGCCTCTGAACCCCGAGGGTGGGGTACAATTGAAGGTTTCTGGAAGCCTCGAGGGTGGGGTACAATTGAGGGTTTCTGGAAGCCTCGAGGGTGGGGTACAATTGAAGGTTTCTGGGAAACTCGAGGGTGGGGAACAATTGAGGGTTTCTGGGAACCTCGAGGGTGGGGAACAATTGAAGGTTTCTGGGAACCTCGAGGGTGGGATACAATTGAGGGTTTCTAGGAGCCTCGAGGGTGAGGTACAATTGAGAGTTTCTGGGAACCTCGAGGGTGGGGAACAATTGAGGGTTTCTGGGAACCTCGAGGGTGGGGTACAATTGAAGGTTTCTGGGAACCTCGAGGGTGGGGTACAATTGAAGGTTTCTGGGAAACCTCGAGGGTGGGGAACAATTGAGGGTTTCTGGGAACCTCGAGGGGAGGTACAATTGAAGGTTCCTGGGAACCTCGAGGGTGGGGTACAATTGAAGGTTTCTGGGAAACTCGAGGGTGGGGAACAATTGAGGGTTTCTGGGAACCTCGAGGGTGGGGAACAATTGAGGGTTTCTGGGAACCTCGAGGGTGGGGTACAATTGAGGGTTTCTGGGAACCTCGAGGGTGGGGAACAATTGAGGGTTTCTGGTAACCTCGAGGGCGGGGTACAATTGAGGGTTTCTGGGAACCTCGAGGGCGGGGTACAATTGAAGGTTTCTGGGAACCTCGAGGGTGGGGTACAATTGAGGGTTTCTGGGAACCTCGAGGGCGGGGTACAATTGAAGGTTTTTGGGAACCTCGAGGGTGGGGTACAATTGAGGGTTTCTGGGAGCCTCTTGGGCGGGGTACAATTGAGGGTTTCTGGGAACCTCGAGGGCGGGTTACAATTGAAGGTTTCTGGGAACCTCGAGGGCGGGGTACAATTGAGGGTTTCTGGGAACCTCGAGGGTAGGGTATAATTGAGGGTTTCTGTGAACGAAGGTGGGGTACAATTGAGGGTTTCTGGGAACTTCGAGGGTGGGGTACAATTGAGGGTTTCTGGGAGCCTCGAGGGTGGGGTACAATTGAGGGTTTCTGTGAACCTCGAGGGCGGGGTTCAATTGAAGGTTTCTGGGAACTTCGAGGGCGGGGTACAATTGAGGGTTTCTGGAACCCCGAGGGCGGGGTTCAATTGGAAGAATGGAACTTCGAGGGCGGGGTACAATTGAGGGTTTCTGGGAGCCTCGAGGGCGGGGTTCAATTGAAGGTTTGAACTTGAGGGTGGCAATTATGTTCTGGAACCCTGAGGGGGTGCAACCACCTGAAGGCTCTTGGAATCCTGCAGGGCGGGGTACAATTGAGGGCTCTTCGTGAACCTCGAGGGCGTGGGGCTCAATTGAAGGCTCTCTGGAACCTCGAGGGTGGGGTACAATTGAGTGTTTCTGGGAACCTTGAGGGTGGGGTACAATTGAGGGATTCTGGGAACCTCGAGGGTGGGGCGCTGGGCTCCGAGGGTTTGGGAACCCGAGGGTGGGGTACAATTGAGAGTTTCTGGGAGCCTCGAGGTGGGGTACAATTGAGAGTTTCTGGGAACCTTGAGGGTGGGGTACAATTGAGGGTTTCAACCTTGAGGGTGGGGTACAATTGAGGGTTTCTGGGAGCCTCGAGGGTGGGGTACAATTGTGGGTTTCGACGGCGGGACACAATTGAGAGTTTCTGGGAACCTCGAGGGCGGGATACAATTGAGAGTTTCTGGGAGCCTCGAGGGGGGGGTACAATTGAGGGTTTTCCAGCCTCTAGTTAAGGGGCAATTGAGGCTTCTTGGTAGCCTCGAGGGTTGATACAACTGAGGGTTTCAGAACCAGAGTGGGTGTGGTGGCACATTTGAGGGTTTCTGGGAACTTCGAGGGTGGGGTACAATTGAGGGTTTCTGGGAACCTCGAGGGTGGGGTACAATTGAGGGTTTCTGTGAACTTCGAGGGTGGGGTACAATTGAGGGTTTCTGGGAACTTCGAGGGTGGGGTACAATTGAGGGTTTCTGTGAACTTCGAGGGTGGGGTACAATTGAGGGTTTCTGGGAACTTCGAGGGTGGGGTACAATTGAGGGTTTCTGTGAACCTCGAGGGTGGGGTACAATTCAGGGTTTCTGGGAACCTCGAAGGTGGGGAACAATTGAGGGTTTCTGAGAACCTCGAGGGTGGGGTACAACTGAGGGTTTCTGGGAGCCTCGAGGGCGGGGTACAATTATGGGTTTCTGGGAACCTCGAGGGTGGGATATAATTGAGGGTTTCTGGGAGCCTCGAGGGTTGGTACAATTGAGGGTTTCTGGGAGCTTCGAGGGCGGAGTACAATTGAACGTTTCCGATAAGTTATAAGTTATTATAACTGCGTTATACATACAGTTCACAGCCACGCCACATTCTTTGTTGCTATGGCAGTGGTGAACTATAGTTCAGGAGTAGATGTGGTAATAATGTGCTAATAATGGTCGGCTTCCATCCACGCATGGAACAATAAACCATGTGGCGGCTTGTAGTGTTGTAGACATGGCGTTAATACCGGAAGCAAACGTGTTTATTCCGGAAGCGTGCAAAGTTTGCAGCCCCGAAGATAAGAGATTTTACCACGAATGGATAGACAACACTCTCATTCCCGAATTAAACCATCAGAATATCAGGTTTGTTGACCGGAGCAAAGCGTATTTTAAATGTAGTTCTAGGGAAACATAAAATATGGATGGTTTTGCATATAACGGGAAATTACTAACGGCAAGCATGGACACGGAATATCTAGCCACATGTGCGAATATATATTAATAATCTTTCGATGTATAACATTCCTGTCATGTTTGTACTAGTAACAGATGAATTGGGCGATACACGTATTTATGTAAATGTTTTCTTTTTATTAAAGTTGTGGAACCGATATTGAGACCCAACTAAGAAACGTCTACACATGTTATTCACAAGATTATATTCATAATATTATAGCCTGTGATTAATGGCGGTGAGAAACGTTTGCACGTTGTATTCACAATATTATATTCGTAATATTATAGCCTGTGGTTAATGGCGGTAACGTTATTGTTGTCATCGACAGCTACGTCTATCCACACCGGCATTTCCCAGCGAATGGAGATCCTAAAGAGAACATCAATGCAGCCGTGACAAACTGCACGTTCACCATTTGTTGTCTGTGTCCGGCCATCGCTACCACGTTCTACCAGACCTTGTTGGAAGCCAGAAAAGACAAGGTCATATTCCTCGACATTGGCGAGCTTCCTGAACGATGGCAAGACTGGAGAGATTGGAGCACGCAAATCGTCGACTGTTCCGATCCTCACCATGTTCAGGTCGGGGTGAGACGAATCCGACAGTCATTGGTGAACATGAACAGACCCGTTGCTTCTACACCAGTAGAGACACCGATCTACACTCGCGCTGGTGGGTCGACACAAACCTCGTATTACTAGGGTTGCACATCCATCCCGAATTGTTCTCTCATGGCTGCTCATTCCCTGTCGTGGCTGATCACACCGCGCGTGTCCAGTCAACGTTTACTTATCGTTTTGGGGTCTTATTTATTATTTATTAACTTATGTTTTTATCTACCGTGTATTAAATACAACGTAACTGTCATTTCAGTTTATGTATCGCTAGTTAATTTAATTTGAATTTGTGTATGTGCCATTACACTTTCTTTATTCAGTTTAGTTTTACGTCGCCATGGTTATTTATTGCTATATATTATTTTAGCGAGATATATACAACTTTAACTGTCAGCTTAATTTCATATAGCCAGTTAACTAATTTACTTATTTGTTTAAGTACACGTTCACGCGGGTTTTAATAATGCTACGACAATATTGATAATATTATGATGTTACCAAGTTAAATATTGTATGTAAAGATATGTACGATTTTCCATGGATTATCCTATAATGTGTTGTTAGTTGGCGCCTAAATTTAAACTTTGCATTGCTTAGTTGTATAATGTTGGGTGTACGATGATCGTAGGAAAATGTGTGTATGTATGTATTGTATGTATAATAATGCCATAATGCAAACAACTGCTCGTTCATTTTTAATATTACTTTGTAATAAACTGTGTTGCTCTTACTCTTCTGTTGAGCCGCGTAGAACTAGTGACTAATTAGACCCAGGAGACACACTTCGTCTATGATACGCTTCGTGTTATCTGCGCTCCAAGATCCACAAAAGTACTAACACCATACAATTAGTTACGGACAAATGGATTTCACATGGCGCTTGTCAACGGAAACAAAATCCCAATCGTTTTCAATCGATAGGCAAGGCGCTTCTGATTTATGGAGAATGTCAGTGTTTGTTCAGCTGTGTTTACACAATACCTTGTATGACATCTGAAAAGTGTTATAATGTATAGCTGACTAACTCAGTAACCATGATTATTCGTTTGCATGTGACCGACCACTTAATTAATTAATTAATCGCTAATTTATAGGTGGTGCCGCACCAGCTCAGCAAACCGTTATGCTACGCAGAAACCAAGCACCGACAGCGCCTAGAGGCAATCGGGCGGAGACTAACGACAGTAAGCAAGTTAATGTTGATTTCACATAGATCTCAATCTACATAATGTAAATGCAGAGGCAAGTTCAATTCCTTCCTGTATCCGTGTCTCCCTCCGTCTCTCCCCATTGTCTTTCACTCAGCGATCTACGTCCGATCTCCGCATGCCTGCCACCCCCCTGCCTGCCTACCTGCCTACCTGCCTACCTGCCTACCTGCCTACCTGCCTACCTGCCTACCTGCCTACCTGCCTACCTGCTCTGTCTGTGTCTCTCGGTTTCATCTCGCTCTCTCTTTTCTCACTCTCTCTTTCTCTTTCTCTTCTCTCTCTCTCTCTCTCTTCTCTCTTTCTTGCTCTCATGAACGTATATATATATATATATATATATATATATATATATATATATATATATATATATATATTAACCTACATATCATATACCTTATATTAATAGAATATAAATAGTAGATATATATATATATATATATATATATATATATATATATATATATATATACTCATCTCTCACTCTCTCACAGTCACCCCCTACACCACGCAACACGACACACACACACACACACACACACACACACACACACACACACACACACACACACACACACACACACACACACACACACACACACACACACACACACACACACACACACACACACACACACACACACAATAACAAAATATACATATATATATCACTCACCTCCGCTCCTCCCCCCCACTATGTTCATATATATTATTTATATTCTATATATATATATATCGTTCTATATGTATGTATATATATATATATATACTCATTATCGTCATCTCGTTCTCGCTTCCGTCCTGTGTCCGTCTGTCCGTCCGTCTCTCGTCCTCTCTCTCTCTTCTCTCTCTCTCTCTCTCTCTCTCTCTCTCTCTCTCTCTCTCTCTCTCTCTCTCTCTCTCTCTCTCTCTCCCTCACTCCACCCCTCTATGTTCCTACGCCCTCTCTGTCTATACTGTGTCTTGCCTTCTCACCCCTTCATGATTTGCGTTTGTGGCTATTGACATTACCCTCTGTTACACAGCTTCATCGACCGGATCTACGATTACATTGTTGAACAGGAAAGCGGCCGTGCCTGGCCCACGCACAATGTTTGTATTATTGTCATATCATAATCCATTTTATTACACCAATATGACCCTCAGGAATTAAAAAATATTCAGTCTGTGTAGTACAGTACCCCTATAAATATGAAGGTTTGTTCTAATATATTCAATATAAATATTATATTCCATAAGTTATCAGTGGTCTAAATTTTTTACTAATTACTACAATTTGAAACTATTAATAGTGTTTGCTGTCATAACACTTTTAAATAAATAATTAGTATATGACATATCGTGTTCCACCTTTAAGATATGATTCTGAAATTTACACAGTAAATAAAATAAAATATTAAAACAGATTTACCAGGATATTTTCTCCTGAATCCATGTATGTTTTATAATATGTGTACACAACTATGAATGGAACAGTCCCGTAAACATAGCGATGCATCAATATTAGTAATAATAATAATAGTCAAATTTCAAAAGCATGGATTGTCCAATAGCTGTGGTTCATTGTGTTGATTTCTTCTTTTGAAATGTATTAAACAAACTGTAATTATATATGGTGCACTTTGTCCACAGAGGCCCGGAACTGACGTCAGAGCCACCGAGTGCGCGATCGAGTGTAATGACAGAGGGTTCGTTACTTTGTTATTGTCATCATTATTCAGGCATCAGATTCATCACCACTAGAAGCAAATCATGTCTTCCTGTAGACGAAACCCTACGCAGGGATTACTGCGATCGCAAAACCGTTCTTGGTACCATTAAATACTCGTGTGGTGTAGGAAAAGCTGAAGAAATACGACTATTCTAATACCAGTATATGACTATACATGAGACGATAACTTCAATTCACCATTTTAACCCATGTAGCCTTGCACGTAACGTTTGCAACATCGTTGTGAACACGGACACCTAAACCAGCGAAGACACACATTAAAATATGGCCTAAACTATCATAGATGTCTCTGGTACATGTACATCAAACGGTCATGTGAATTCTTACTAATCATTACGTATTGTTACTTTTCAGCAACATCGACCCACCATTCGTTTCCGTCCCCTGGACGCTTCGACCCAGCTGTGGTGAAGACGCTGTCCAGTGTAAGTAGTGCATTCATCCACAGATCAAATTAACATAGTTTTACTAATCATGATACCAAGTTCGTCGCAGACAACAGTGAGGGACTTGAAAATGTACACATACGCTCTCTCTGTCTCTGCTTCTGCCTCTGTCTCTGTCTCTGTCTCTGTCTCTGTCTCTGTCTCTGTCTCTGTCTCTGTCTCTGTCTCTGTCTCTGTCTCTGTCTCTGTCTCTGTCTCTGTCTCTGTCTCTGTCTCTGTCTGTCTCTGTCTCTGTCTCTGTCTCTGCCTCTGCCTCTGCCTCTGCCTCTGCCTCTGCCTCTGCCTCTGCCTCTGCCTCTGCCTCTGCCTCTGCCTCTGCCTCTGCCTCTGCCTCTGCCTCTGCCTCTCCTCTGTCTGTCTGTCTCTCTCTCTCTCTCTCTCTCTCTCTCTCTCATTATTTAATTTGCAATTATTTGCCCACAACTACAATACTGGTTTCACACATCGCATGACACAATATCTCCATTGTTTTATACATTGCAGGACACAATCTCCCTATTATAATAAAGTATATATAACTGCCGTAAATATTGCATAAAGTAATGTCCCCTTGGAATGCATTACACATTTTCTTACACATTGCAAGACGTAAGTTCCACATTACAATAAAGACTACCAACTTGCAATGTCTCTTTCGAATAAACTATATCTCCTTGCATTACACATTGCAGGACACAAGTTCGTCGCAGACAACATCGCAGGACGTGACTTCTCAGAAGACAGACTACGTGGGAACAGCGTCAACTGAATGCGAAAATGTAGAGAACAAGAGGTTTATTAAAACCGCCAAAATGATGGTTCTGGAAGAGATCGAAGCGGCAACTCCAAGTATGATTGTGCTTTTTAACGTACCGTTAACTATATCGCTTCTTGCAACGTAATGCTTACACTCTAAGAAAACGTAAAGTCGTAAATATGTTTCTTCGAAATTATCAATAATCTTTTATGTGTGAATAGACTTTTTCCACATTCGAGGCCAGACATGCGCACTGGACATGTTTACAATTTTCACCGGAAGTAGGAAGACGCCACTGAAGTGGCTCTTAGTTTACTGTTTTGCATTGTCAAAGCGATTACATTTTGAAAGAGGGAATGATTATTGTTGTGTCCTTAACTGCAACTGTCATCGGCTAAAAGCGAAAGAAACTGGACAGAGTATATCCTTTTCAGCTTCCCGATTTGGCAGAGTGCGAATTAAAGGCAAAGCGTCGTCGATCGCTGTGGGTTGAAGCGATTCGACGCCAAGGTTTTGTACCGACTCGAAATACAAAATATGTGCAGTCGACGCTTTGTGTCTGGCATTGCAGTGAGTGAACCCTGCTACGTTGACTATATTCCTTTAGTCAACATGGGATATGAAAAACAGACTAACGCGAGACGAACAGTGACAATTAAGTACGAAAGAGCGACAATGGATGGACAGTGACCTCGCCACTGTTCTTGATGAGGGAGCGAAGCGTCGCACCAGTGGCATTGCAGTTCCAGAAATCGCTGCTAAAATAACTCATTAACTGTTGGAATTGTGGAGCCATCGCGTATCCATATTCCTGTCGAACCACTCCTTGGTCAGTTGTGATGCTGATGCAGTTGCCAGTGCAGTCAAAGTATTCCAATTATAAACGCTAAAGCTGGAAAGTCGACTGCATTCAATACTGCAAGAAGCTAGGAGTGGTTTATTTACCCCCCTACTTCCGGTGATGTTAATTGTAGAACAATTGGCGGCTTGGATATGATTGGTTGATGAGTGGCATGAAATTGGAATGTGGAATAGGTCTATTGTTAACACTATAACCAGTATGTACGGGCGTACTTAGGTTAATATGTTATTACAACTTCTGCAGACAGCGTCAATGCAGAACTGCACGACATACCTTTAAACACACATTAATTCCATACATGCTACCATTATTTCAGCCGATGGCCGTCCCCCGGACGAGTTTCTGCAGTCGCTCAAAGAGAACAGTAGGCCGGAGGAACTGCATGCTCATTACACTTCGATGTACATATCTAAATACGTCATTCCGCATGCTTTTCGGAAGAAGGACTTGGCTGGTCTAGCCAAACTGTTCGTGTGGACAAGTGACAGTAACATCAAACTACACACCCTGGAGGCGACAAAGGAACTACTGATCCGCCACACGTCCATCGCAGACAAAAAGTTTGGAGAACACTTGGTCGCTGTGGAACTTGTACTCCGACCAAAGAAAGGTGAGGCACACGTGACAGACATGACCATTATTATGGTGTACCTGGAAGTGTACCGCCTCGTCGTCAGCTTGATCTACCTTGCAGTCGTTAGCGGCAGTATATCCCCTGGCCAGGTCACAGATGTGTCCGATTGCAGACTGCAAGCACACGACGCGCTCAAATCACTCGCTGGGGAATACCAGCGGCTGTACAACGTCGATCCAGACCACGTGCAGGCTCACACGTACGTCATTGGCAAGTTCTTCACCGAGAAACTTGCTAGTTCCATCGAAGGATCCTCTCCGAAGAAGAAGAAGAAAAACAACATAGGCACGCTGGTGGGGCAACTGGCTATCCTGAAAGGCAGCAATCTCCCGAAGCCTCAACGACAGGAGATAGAGCATTCAGTAGCGTCTTCCATCACGGAATGTCTCTGTGATAAATTTCTCCGGCATGTGTTCTTCCACTACCTCGTCATACTGGTACGTATAAACTGTATGTATTGCTAGGCTTCGGGGTTTACAAAGAACATCTTGATTTAGGCTTTACTTTCGGGAAGTTTATCTAACAATCTGTAAAATACACACATTTATAGCAACGCGTTAGTTATTAAATATTGAAAAGGTAGCTTTTTTTAGAAACGTTGCCAATACAAACGTAACACTTCACGCAATTATAACAATGCTCAATATACGTTAATGCAAAGTAGCTTTCATGTACATTGAAGACACTTCTAACAACCCTTTTGTTATCGTCCTGTGTATACAAAGCGCTTGCTCGCAGGAATATTAATAAAACAATAGCCCTAATTCTACACAATGTGCAACACATTCGTATAGTCTTCGTACGTATATAGCTGTAACTATAATACTTTGAACTATTCATATCTAAAGTATATACTGGTCGCATAGGTTTGCATGCAACCACAACTACGGCATTTGCTGGATCTGGTGACGAAGATCATTGTCGACAACGAGAAAGACAAACCGTGGAGCTCTCTGTCTCTGCTTTATGGATACTGCACTCTGTGTGAGTCTTGCGCCAACGAAGGTACGTACGTCCGCGTCAAAATGACCACGTTAAAAAGAGAAGATCACATGTGTTCTAAACTTTCCACAAACCGTAAACCATCCAGCAAGGGTGGTTGAGACGAAACGGACTCATTGGTTGTCGAACAATTAAATAGTTACGAATGCGCTCTTGGATACAGGTAAATGGTTATTCATACAATTGTTGCTTAATTAGTATATTTTAATTATAGTTTTACCTAAAGTTCCTGACTTCCATTTGCAGAAGTGATCAAATCTATAACAGACGAAAACAGCCAGTTCCGAAGAACGGTACTACAGCTTCGTAAAAAGATACCGAAAAGGAATGTAGTCACAGAAATTGTACGTTCGCTCCTCTATCATCCGTCCGTTCACATAAGCGACCTTGCATCGTGTAGCCTTGCGCACGATTCCAATGGTAACTATCTAGAGATATCAAAGGTATGCATTATCGAAGCAAGCAGGTCAACGATCAGGAAGCACGGTAGCACACTCGGTCTGACTCTGGAACCGGAACCAGTGGAGATAGGAGGGTTGTGTGACAAAAAGGACAGCAAATATGTGTGGCTTCAAGGCAAGCTAAACAAAAACCAAAGGGTGTACTGCAAGTTTCCGAGACTCACGAAAGTCAGTGACATCGAAGACATGCTAAAGAAAGTCAGTGGCAAGAACGACATGGCAATGGAAGAAATCAGGATGTTGAAACATTTGCAAATGAACGGCGACTCAGCAAACGTAATCCGAATGGTCGCTTACGGTGCCACCGAGAACACACAACTACCGTACTTCATATTCTCCTGCGCAAAACCGGAGAGAAACGTCTCCGAGTATCTCGTCAGGTCTGTCCAACGTGGCGACGAAGTTCCACTGCAAGAACGAGTTGGGTTGGCCTTGGATATGTTCAGTGCCATCGAGTTCTGCAACAAACAGGACGTTCTGATCCGACACATCTGTGCACATGCATTCCTTCTGACAAGGAAACGCGACCAGGTGGTTGCCAAACTGGCCAACTTCAGTCAAGCGAAAACAAGGAGTGCCTGCGAGACTCTTCGATATCACGGTATGGGACGCAGATAAAATGTGCGTTTGGTATATTTCTGTTTGATTGTTTTTGTGTGTGTGTGTGTGTGTGTGTGTGTGTGTGCGTGCGTGCGTGCGTGCGTGCGTGCGTGTGTGCGGCCCGCGGGCGTGCGGGCGTGCGTGTGTGTGTGTGCGTGCGTGCGTGCGTGATGCGTGTTTGTGTGTGTGTGTGTGTGTGTGTGTTTGTGTGTGTGTATGTGTGTGGTGTGTGAAGTGTGTGAAATAACTATTTTGAAATATCTGGATTAAATTGAAGCAATATGTGTATAGATGAAACGGAAGTACGGGTCTATCATTGGTACACAATTGACAATTGTCGCAAAACATGTATGACCTTGTCTGTTTTCATCCAGGAAGTAAAGGTGAAGAAGAGAAGGTCGCTATTGCTTGGACTGCACCAGAATCAATAGTCAAGAGTGAATACACCTTGAAAACAGAAGTGTTCTCAGTCAGCCAAACCGTTCACGAAGTGCTCGCTCACGGTGTACACCCGTATCAGGAGCTAGGCAACATGGACATCAAACAGAAATATCAACAGGTAGGCCTATAAGTTACATCGACGACGGAGTGCCAGGTGTGCCAACGTGTTCTAATAACAAATTCTTTGTGTGAACAATAGACAAACTATGCACATATTCGCATAAACCTTATAAACATGACATATATATATAGTACAGTTATATCAAATAAGTTTCGTATTAGCAATGTTTGAAGTTAGTAATCTTGCAACTTATAAATTTGATTATTACAGTAGTCTAGTAAGTATTAGTACATTCAGTTGTGATTTATTCGTCACCTGCAGATAGTGGTAAAATTATTTGTTTTATAATGATGGCACAGAAATATCAGCAGATGCAACTGGAATCACCACACGATGTATGTACACTAAATGTAAGGTACATCGTGTAGGTGAAAAACGTAGTATGGATTTGCTTTTAAATAAGCGATACCAGTAAAAGGGAAACGCTAGCAAAGCATAACACGTTATGCACTTTTCCTTAGCCATTTTGCAACGCAGTAAACCTATTTCATGTATGTAGGTTCAAATCATGTTGGTGCCTCAATTGGTGAATGCATTGCTAGGTTATTGGTACGACTCCTTCTTGTCCGTTTCAGATCTTGAAGTACCGAATCTGGCCTGAGAGAAAACCAGGTGAACCGGAATCAATGTTCGCGGCTTTGATGAGAGCATTTCTGTATGACCCTCAGCAACGACCAACGATTGCCGAACTCTTGCGCAACTTCCGAAACCTTCCAGAAAGAACTGAGAGACTCTTCGTCTGAGCTAGGTAAGATGATCAGACAAACATTATCAGTAGAATTAGTCGCGTCCATGCATATATAATCGGATAACTTCAGAATGATGTTACTATTGATATTTTAGTCACAAAATGGTTCCCTTGTTAAACAGCACAATTGTATCAAACACGTCCCTTTATGCTATGATATAGACTAGAAATAAATGAACGTGCAACCTTTACTCAGAAAAATTTGGCTCAAACACAGAGAAATGATGTTCGGATTCAAAAGTTCGGTGGTGAAGTGTAAAGCGCTTCGTAAGGTATGCCAAAATAAACAACAACACAGCAAGTAATTGTATAGAATTATTGGTGTATATAGAGTTTGACGTGCGTCATCGAATGGCGTTTCGCGACCATTGAAATATATTCTAATAAACAGTTTATTTTGTGTGTAATGTAACATCAACTGTGGGTGGTTAGTGTCTTTTGAAGCAGTAAATGGTTTTTCAAATAGTGTTCAGAATAGCTGCTACACAACTGCTCTTATCTATTTCATATCATATCAACAACGATAATAAAAGTAGCTTACTATCAGGGAGAAAACTCCAAAGGATGTCAATACTGCAAAAGATGTCGGCGCAGCAACGGATGTCAGCACTGCAAAGGATGCTGACAGGTCAGCCACGCACTCCAGAAATGGTACGTGTTGATGTTGTTATGCAGTTGGTTTGGACTCGTCGGTTAAGAAAACACAAAGAAACGTCATTGTGATCACAACTGTTGAAAATAGGGCATGCAGTATGCTGCTGATAAGACACTACATTGATGTTATTATTAATACATTTTATACAAATTATATTGTAATGTTTAATCTCTTTCCCATTCATAAATGCGATAGAGGTTATGGTACGTGGTAAATGATACAGATGATACGTGGTAAATGATACAGTTATGAAGTCGTTAAAGGCTGAGAAAGAAGCTTGACTTATCAGGAATGTGACACATTTCACAAAGCTAAATAGCTTGCTGTCACGCATTTGATAATATGCCAACGCTGTTCAATATGAATCGAGACAACATTGAATATTGTCTTGTGAAACAATGTCGAAGTCCATATCTGGGCACAGTTATGATACGTGTACGTAAAACAAGGCATCCTTGTATTGCAGTGTTCCCTGCTAGAGATGCGGGATGTCACGCAGCACGAAGGTACATACTACGCTGATTTAATAACGCACAATGCTTGCATCTGAACTAAAATGGTTGTATGTAATAGAAATAAGCTTATCCGACACCAATTCAGTTATATATGTTTTTAATCTGGCTTATACAATATAGCTATGGAATAAAGTGAGATAACATTTTCCTTATATTTATAAGTTACATATAATTGTGTGTGCGTACGTGCGTGCGAGTATGCATATGATCAGTTAGACATTTAATGTACCCATTCACGAGCATGTTGCCCCTCAACTAACACGGCGACTTCACTGTGGATAGTGTAATTGATCTGCTCAATTAAAATTACTGTAGCATTTATGTCTTTCGATATGTTTAAAAGCTATGAGATGAAGGCAGTTAGGAATGTCATCGTTTCTATGCCTCAAATGTCTTGTATAAAACACGTTACTTCACAAACACCCTTACGGTCGAAATAATGAGCCTTCATTGTTTTGATTACATCAGACATGTGGGAAACCCCTGATGAAATGGAAGACCTCTACGGCCTGTACTGTCTCGGTGGAGATGTGCGTATATCACTTATACAGTCATGTCAGAATTCTATAACATTATTAATATAGAACATATTTTGTTTGTTATTAATTGCGATTGTTCCTGATAAAATTACTTACCATATTACATAGAATTGTCTTACCAAGGTAGCTGTGCTTTAACTTGACCAACAAATTAATACCGTAACTATCAGCAAAAGACTGTGAAGCATAGGTTTTAAGGAGGAACTGAAACGCTCGAACAACCATTGTCATACATAAAAAGATACCATTTACGGGATAGGTGACCACGAGTTGATGAGCACGGAATATTTAAAACATTGTTTCTCAAAATTGGATAACATTGACTACGGGGCACCTCCGTGTTGCGCTCTCAAATGCATTTGGTTTGACTAGCTCCTAGCTGTGCCATCCGCGAAGGAACTGGTCGTTTCGCTACGTTACTATATCCCTGCCCGGTCGTCTTCGGAAAGCAGGGATTTGAGCTGAGTCGAACTATATACTTATTGCAATTGACTAGTTTCACCAGTCGCTACTGCGTCAGCCGTGCGAACAGTGCAAATACCTGCCCCAGTTTGTATACGGATACACGACTGGTGGGAATCTACATATTCATGTCCTAAACACGAGCAGTGTATGGCTGAAATCACCCAAAATTACATCAGATGAACAGAGGCCGACCATACTCCTCGTGGGCGATTTCATTGGCTGACGTTAAAAGAGAATTTATAAAGAAATGTGCAAGGGATAGAGAATTGATACTGACATAATCAGCCGTATCGAGCCCTGTCGGGCGAGCATTGTCTATGCTCAATGCAATTTGTTTCCTAGTTACTTCACCAATAATCATTTGTGTGCGAAACATGAAGTTTTCAACTATACCGTGGCCCTGTGCTCGTGGCCGCATATCCTCTAGATGGAATGTTCTTATGTTTGGCCAATGGTTGTTAAAGAGTTCAGGCCCCCTTTCGGTCTGAATTTGGTTCACATATTGTACTTATTATACCTTCCATTGCGAACATAATTGGCATGTCTAAACGTTGTTTTTGTCCGGAAATTGTGTGTGTGTTGTTGCGTGCATTCTGTAGCGGACGTACATGATGTATTGTATATATTTTTGTACAGCCCGTAGCATGTACCGCGAACGAACTACAAGCACCGGATGATCCGGTCCCGGTGTATGGCAGGAACGATGACCTACTGGTAACACAACTGTTTTCTTTTGTCTCGAAATAACTCTAAATTGGTTTACCTTACATTGCTAGATACAACACGTTTATAACACTTAGACTCAGCTAGGTGAATGAATACTGGCATCACATATTAACTGTCAGTTATCGTTGTAACTGAATAAAAAATAGTTATGTTCGGTTTCTTGCGAAAGTTGTGTAATTCATAAATTTACTAACATTAATTGTGATGATGATTATTATTATTACAACAAGTATATCTTACTGTTGTGTAAACGAATGCATTGGTGGTTAAATAACAATAGGAATTAATTATTATTATTGTGTTTGTTAAAAATATGTTATCTATATTATATGTCTTGATGGACGTTTCCCGATCTTTATTCTTTTGTCAGTTATTTAGCCCTAGTCCTAAATCAGTCTGAGGTTTAGGTAATATTGAAAGTGATTACTCGCATATATAAAGCCCATTTTGTATACTGTTTTATTTCGGCTCAGGTAAATGTGTGCTGTTTAGTAATGAGGGCATGCAGTGTCAATTGTTTGTTTTTGTTTCATGAATTAGTTCAAGACACGGATGTTGAAAGAAATGTCTGAAGAAGAGAAAGACCAATTGCGTCAGCTAAACGTAACAACATTTTTATTTACGACATCAACTAACTGAAATGTTTTCCACTTAATGTGATGAGATGTATAACATAAAGCAACACGAGTATATGTCTACCTGTTAGTTAGTTAGTTTGTTTGTTTGTTTGTTTGTGTGTTTATTTCTTGGTAATCTGAGACAACCACATTTATCATAGATGGTTACATATTCGTCAAACAACTTAACCGAACGTCATTTCTACGTGCAGCATCCCCACGTGGCGACTGTGGTGAGGTTTGTGATGGAGACCGACCTGTCCATCAGCATGCTCATGGACTGCTTGTCGGATGACACTCTATTGGCGCTCATGACAAGGTCCGAACACTTGGAATCTCGCTTCTCATACTACGAACAGATTGCGGATGGCATGGCCTACTTGCATGACCGTCACTTCATCCATGGGTGTCTTCAGGCAAAGTTCATATACGTCACCCCCAATGGCAGAGTGAGTAGCAAATTGTACCATTGTTTGCATACATTACTGGGTCAACGAAACATGAATCGTTGCTGGGTTTTTTTTAATGCAGAACGATCAAATATGATAATGTTTTCCCAATGGTCACGATTCGCTGTATTGTTCATTATATTCCGTGTGACTAACGCAGAATGCTGATCAATGCGTAAGTTTAAAAAGAAGATGCTGTAATGGTGATTGTGTTGGGAGAGTTCAATTTATATAATTCACATAGACAGGGGAACATGTGAGTATTTGTCAATCGTCACAAATTCGACCAAGTTAGAGAATGTCATTGAAAACTAACCTTCCGTAATCTTAATACCAACGTCATTAAGAGGCATAACTACGGTGTTAATGGCATGTCAATCCATATGTTCACAACTGGAATATTCATCGATTTTGATAGAGATCAACCTTTTTGCCTTGGCCTCTTGGGTCGCCTCTGAACTTGATTTCCAAAGATTTAGGCGCAATATAATTTATGTTATTGTTATAAAAACATTCGCCGTTGTCCTGTCCTGACATTCATGTCCGCTAATTTTAAGGATGGGTATTGCCAACAAGTCTTATCTTAGCAACGTATCACACATACCCACACACGCACGTGTGTGTGTGTGTTTGTGTTTGTGTTTGTGTGTGTGTGTGTGTGTGTGTGTGTGTGTGTGTGTGTGTGTGTGTGTGTGTGTGTGTGTGTGTGTGTGTGTGTGTGTGTGTGTGTGTGTGTGTGTGTGTGTGTGTGTGTGTGTGTGTGTGTGTGTGTGTGTGTGTGTGTGTGTGTGTGTGTGTGTGTGTGTGTGTGTGTGTGTGTGTGTGTGTGTGTGTGTGTGTGTGTGTGTGTGTGTGTGTGTGTGTGTGTGTGTGTGTGTGTGTGTGTGTGTGTGTGTGTGTGTGTGTGTGTGTGTGTGTGTGTGTGTGTGTGTGTGTGTGTGTGTGTGTGTGTGTGTGTGTGTGTGTGTGTGTGTGTGTGTGTGTGTGTGTGTGTGTGTGTGTGTGTGTGTGTGTGTGTGTGTGTGTGTGTGTGTGTGTGTGTGTGTGTGTGTGTGTGTGTGTGTGTGTGTGTGTGTGTGTGTGTGTGTGTGTGTGTGTGTGTGTGTGTGTGTGTGTGTGTGTGTGTGTGTGTGTGTGTGTGTGTGTGTGTGTGTGTGTGTGTGTGTGTGTGTGTGTGTGTGTGTGTGTGTGTGTGTGTGTGTGTGTGTGTGTGTGTGTGTGTGTGTGTGTGTGTGTGTGTGTGTGTGTGTGTGTGTGTGTGTGTGTGTGTGTGTGTGTGTGTGTGTGTGTGTGTGTGTGTGTGTGTGTGTGTGTGTGTGTGTGTGTGTGTGTGTGTGTGTGTGTGTGTGTGTGTGTGTGTGTGTGTGTGTGTGTGTGTGTGTGTGTGTGTGTGTGTGTGTGTGTGTGTGTGTGTGTGTGTGTGTGTGTGTGTGTGTGTGTGTGTGTGTGTGTGTGTGTGTGTGTGTGTGTGTGTGTGTGTGTGTGTGTGTGTGTGTGTGTGTGTGTGTGTGTGTGTGTGTGTGTGTGTGTGTGTGTGTGTGTGTGTGTGTGTGTGTGTGTGTGTGTGTGTGTGTGTGTGTGTGTGTGTGTGTGTGTGTGTGTGTGTGTGTGTGTGTGTGTGTGTGTGTGTGTGTGTGTGTGTGTGTGTGTGTGTGTGTGTGTGTGTGTTTGGGGTGTGTGTGTTTGGGGGTTGGTGGGGTGTGTGTGGTGTGTGTGTGTGTGTGTGTGTGTGTGTGTGTGTGTGTGTGTGTGTGTGTGTGTGTGTGCATACAATTATACATGTATATGACTGGTTTCAGGCTATAATCGGCCAGCTAGCACGGGCTACATTGGTTCATCTCGACGTGTACGATGATGACGTCTCACAGGTGATGGAACAACCGTTCGAGAATCCGCCGACCAACACCATACGCTGGTTTGTTTCCCTTGTTTACTCTGTCAGGAAATCCACCTGTTTATAGCCTGAGTGGTCGTGACATGTAATATCAGGTACCAGTAGTGATACGTTCTAATGTGTGCTTGAGAACGAATCCTGTCACCCCTCACACACCCACGCACACAAGCACTTACGTGCATGTCTGCGTCGCACGTGTACATACACGCACACGTGCGCGCGCAATCATTTGTTACTATGTCGTGTGGTATATGTCTCTTTGGTTGTCGTATATATAGGACTGAATGCGCCTCTAAATGGTAATAATTTCAACTTGTTTGGGAGCCTTGAACTGCAGTGAATTATTATTATTATTAATATTATTAATTACTTGACAGGATGTCAAAGGAGACAAACGAGTCCCGCTTCATGACCCAGAAGTCGGATGTACACAGCTTCGGCGTCCTGATCTGGGAAGCCGAGAATGCGCTCTGTCAACCGAGTGACACGCCTTCGACGCACCTGGCGCCGTACTCCCACGTCGAATATGATCAGGTACTCAGTTTGTGCAACCGTCTTCAATCTCACCCATGCTGACGAATTCCATACATACACACATAGCGACGTTTTCAGCCAGTTAATTTCGCGTATTGTGTGTGCAGAGTTAGCTGTGCCTAGTCTGCCTACCAGTTTACCATAGCATGCGATTCTACCGTCATTTGAAGAGTTTCCTCTTTGATCGTTTTTATTATCTTCCCAC
This sequence comes from Ridgeia piscesae, assembly GCA_025642075.2. Classification (NCBI taxonomy): domain Eukaryota; kingdom Metazoa; phylum Annelida; class Polychaeta; order Sabellida; family Siboglinidae; genus Ridgeia; species Ridgeia piscesae. The sequence continues at coordinate 254,102 of JAODUO010000867.1, read as the reverse complement.
CTTAGGATTGCCCATCTTAAATTCAAACCTTAGTAGGGCCTATTGTATACCGATTTATAAACTGATCAGCTGTTTTACTTTGATGTTCCTCTTAGCTTCCATTGCCTGGAGTTAGGCGAAGATTATTGCTAACGTTAGGGATCGTTTATAACTGTCAAAATTTTCGGAATCGCACAAAGTCAAAGAGTACGCTTTTTTCTTGACTTCCTCACCCGCCCCGAAGAGTAGGCCTACACTAAGACTATTGACTAATACGACCAACAACAGCAAGTAGGTTACAACATTGTTTTAAGCGTACGGAAGCCAACGATCCCTGCCCCCTACCGCACGGGAAATGTTGACAAAATGTTATGAACAACCCCTTAGCCTTACGCAAATGACTTTACAATATACGAATAGGCCTTTCCGTGTAATGATGACGACTATTATAATACATCTTGTATCATAATACATCAGGCATTAGAAAGTATGTTACATTTCTACATTCGCCAGGTCGTCGAGGTGCAAAGACAACGTCACACACTGCCGCAGTCGCCGCAATGTCCGGACTGGCTGTACGAGCTCGTCAAAGCCTTCACGGCAAATCCATGTTGTCGCCGTCCTTCCTTCCCGGAAGCAAAGCGCTGCCTGCAGATAAGGTAACAGAAATTACACTGGGTCCACTTTATGTCAGCGTAAGCACGATCATGGGGTCACATTTCACAAGAGAATGTTTTGTAAGACAACAACATTCTCAAGAAGTCAGGTAATAAAAAGCAGATCATTCGCATAATATCATACCTATGTAGCCTACCCTGGATACGCCCCCGACATGTGTCTTAAACATATTCACGCTGTTCGCATTAACAACGCAATTTTGATAACAGACAATGGCTGACTACACGAACTCAAATTAGATTCACGTCCTCTAAACTTTCGCATTTTGGCGAATAGTTTTTACTTTCTTGAGTCTGACGCACATTGCTTTGAATACAGTCCATCTCGGCGGAGCTCACCCCATTTGCTTTTTTGCGCCACTGCACTAAAATAGATTTTGAAGATATTGACACATAAGAGGATTTTATTTAAAGATTACATTATACTTATTATTATTTTTAACTTATTTCAGGGAGCCATATGATCCAACGGTGGAACTTGATGAGTCTGCAGAAGATTGTTCAAACCGAACTAAATTAAAGAGAATCACAATGAAGATTGACAAGGAAGACGAGTTGATGGGTTTTCTTCAAAGAGGAACCAAATACGATCAGTATACACGACGCTCGGTGTATACGGGATACGAAACACGGGAGAGAATCCCTTCTCAACGTGACGAGGTTGAAGGCTACGACACGCATGGGAACCCTGTGCTAAATCACCCTGACCCCAGATCAGAGTCGGTTGCGCGAGGCGAAGCATGGGGTTATGATGTACCATGTGCACGTGGGTATGATAACAACGTAAGGAGAAACACACAGAGCATTCACCATCAGTTAGACAGTCCAAGACAAAGTCGTCATTGTAGCCGTCATGCTGATGACGTTGGGAAACAACAGATGCAATACAATAACGAATCCCTAACATATTTACAAATGGGCAGAAGACAAGGACATAGTGACGTCGGGATGAATCCACAGAATACACACCACACAAATCGCCGCCGTCTCCCACGTGTTGACGACGATGGTAATCAAGTGCAGATACTAGATGATTACCACACTTACTACAACCTAACAGAAAGCTCACTCAACGTAGATGGCTACGAGTCTATCTCGGATGAAGGAAGTGACGGCTATGACGACACGGAACACGTTCAAAGGGGTAGAACACCTGAGTATGGGTGTGGCGACTTCAGAAGGAGCTTAGTGGACACACGACCTCTGGGAGACAGCCGTAGTAGTCATCGTCGTCGTCACACCGAGGACATGGAGCGTCACAACGAACTGACTGGACAGCCTGAGGTTGGTGACGGAAATGTTGCCAGCGATGACGATTATGACACTCTACCATAATAATAACAGTGATAATGATGTGCACAAAGAAAAGAACTCCAGATTATGGTGACTTATAGATAGACATCTAAGCGTGTTATCATCCCAATGCTGTGCAGCATGTAATATAGAACGGTAATACACATAAAGTATACATATAGATGTAGTGAAAATATATAATTTAATAAATATTAAAATCAACGTCGTTCAATATAAAAGTATGGTATAAGAAACAGCTATTAAAACTAACACATTGTTGCTGCCATAACAGGTGTTTTGGTAATAATTGTCTACCTTATACAGAATAATGTTTTGGCATTCCATTGACACATAATTGTTCAATCGCATTTATGTACATAATTACCAAGTGCTTTTATTGATGTAACATACATGTAACATACATCAATAAAAGCATACATTAATTATATACATAAATGCGATTGAACAATTATGCGTTGGGATGATAACACGCCTACGGGTCCGTTCAAGATAATAGTTAAGTGATGTATGTGTGGATGCAGATGCATGTGTTTGTTGTGGATTCATGATCTTACGTGTGCATGTGTACAAATTTACGACTGTGCGTGACGTGTCTATAACCGAGTGTAGCTTTGCGTTTTACATAATGTACTAATTCTTGTAAGCTATGAATGATTATCTTCAAGGATATCTGATGGAATGGTTACTGTGTAGTAAATTATACAACACCTTTGTTTTGCAAATTCGTGTTGTCTTGAATGTAACTATATATTTTGTATAATGGGTTTTCTAGTTTATAAAGTGTTTTCTAGTTTATATTAACTGCCACTTTTAAACAACAACAAATATCGTAAAACTTACACGTTAAGTAGGACTTCAATCCTTAAAACCGAGAAAGTTGAGCTATTTCTCCGGTGTAAGAGTTTTTATTTTTGCATTTCATATATTGGGTACCACAGACCACCTAGCAGTACTTAATGTGGGGGTAATAATAGTGAATTGTAGAGTGTAATTTTCACTTTTATGGGTAAAACCTGATTCGACTTGTTAAACACTTCGACTGTTGCATATTCTGGAACCTCTATTTGTTATTTTATCGATATGTTTATTCCTTTTCAAACAGATTTGTGAAGCTGTGTGCTCATGTCCATGACGCCAGTTCTTATATTATAGTTTATGTGTCTGTTGCTTACACATTGTCTTGCGTTTGGTAGGACAAGTGGTTAATTATTGTTTACTGTGTCACTATATAATGTCATGCAATACTGTACGTATTCCAACGTTACAGTAATATTGGTGATGGTATTCAAACCGTATATGCAAGGTATGTAAAGGTTACATTTAAAAGAATGGTTTCCCTTGCGTTGGTGACATAATAAATATTATCATTACATAACATGACCTGTGACTATTACTACTACCCCCAAATATTATTACAACTAAAGATTAATGTATATACAGTGATAAAAATAACTTTATTATATTTATATAACACATAATGATGTAGTAGTGAGTAGCATTCTTACATTCCAAGATATTTACTGACTTCGGTTGGTACTTATAGTATCTCTTTGTCTGAGGGATGAGTACGGTTTTTTAGATGACAAATCCAATTTGTGATTAATAATACATTTAATATAGCACCAGATCCACAATTGTTCATGGTGCTTTGAAAAAACTACCATCCAATGAGAGAACTCTGTTGTCCTTCTGGGCATTGAGATTGATCAAACGCTAACATTTAACAAACATATTACTAACATATGTAAACAGGCAGCTAGACAGCTAGCGGTCTTAAAACGTCTCGGCCATCTCCTTACTCGACAAGGGAAACTTGCAATTTTCAAATCCTTCATAACATCTAACTTTAACTATTGCCCATTAATCTGGCATTTTTGTAGCCAATCCAGCAAATGCTGTCGTTCTGGCAGCGTCTCAGCGCACGCGACAGCATTTACGTAGGCGGCGAATATTTGCGAAGTCTGCTGGTGTCGCCAAAAAAGTCGCGCGATGTCACGGGTTCATTCACCTCGTCCGTAATTGTGTGTGCAGTTGTTAAGTTTTTTTTGGTAAACAAATATGAGTTCATTTGTAACTAAAATTAGCTGCTGTTACGACATCGATTGGACACTTTATTTGTGATCATGATACCCGCGGTCTGCATTACAACGGATCAGTTTTGATGTTAGAAGGTGAGCGACTGGCTTGCGATGGACGCCAGTGTTTCACACACTTCTATTATAGTATATGGATAGGACCTAGTCATTGCTAGTGTACTCGTAAACGACTCGAGCGCACATGTTCTGGACCGCCACAGCGAAACCACTGCCACGACCTTTGTTTGAGTGGTGACACGCTGTGGAGTGCAACGAATTCATAAATTGAAAACATTCCGCAAGAGGGCAGCAGTTATTAAAAAAAACAGGGCAACTTATTGTTTATTATTGTTACGCTTTAAAATGTTTCCTCTTGTAAGATCCGCTATTAACAGCTTACGTAGAGATGTATTCCAGGTTTGTATTAATATACAGCAACTGACTACAAATGTTTAAGCCTGCAAAGTGCCTTTGCTAATGTTTGTTATCAAACCACAATGAGCGATAATATGTGATGACCCCTATCTATGACCCTCGCACTTACAGCCGTGCCCCGGTCTTACGTAACAACACCTCGAGTGCTTATCTGGAACGGGTGTTGACGTTTGAGATCCCTTTCGCAATGCGCATGCGCCAATTTTTTATATAGTCCCATAAGTCACAGCCATATTCAATCTTCATAAATGATTTACCTAACGTTATAAAAAAACTCATATCTTCTTTATTTAAGAAAGATGCCGATTGAACATCCGAAAAAATTCTTTTATATACCGATCTACTGATGTATGGAATAGTCTGCCACAGTCTGTGGTAGATGCTCCATCAGTCCAATCATTTGACGTAAGAATTGATAAACTATGGAAAAATCATCCTATAAGAAATTATTTTACTGCACCACCTCTACAACAGACTGTGTCACCTTTAGACGCATGCACACAGTCTCAAAACAATGTTCAAGACAGAGCTGGCACAAGAGGCAGGAATGCATAATACTAGCCAGAAAAGGACCTGTAAGAACCTGTAAGAATATTCAAGATATTATACATTTCATGAATTTCAAATGTACAGACAACGCGCTGTCATTTATAATTAGATCATAGATGTCCCTAGTATTCTACTTCGTTTGGTTTTAAATTGACTGTAGATTATGATGCATGTACAACTTGAAAGTGATGTCCTAAAACACAATGTGTCACATGACTAGTCTATATTATGGTGCATACAATCATCTAGTTCGTGAACTACTGCAGGATGAGGAGAAGTTCTTCTTCTACAACTTCTACCTGAACTATTAATTATGTGACGGCACATTTCAATCCTCGATGACAGATACGGAAAACTAAACACTACCTTCCTGCTAATACCTTTCCGCCATTTTTTAAAGTTGGGAAAACACGTCTGTAATGATGTCACTCCTTGGAACTTCTTGTCCGATTCGTGTGCGGATACGTTTAGAATTACCGGTACTACATGGACCGATTCAGTTTGCCACATTCGTATCTGCACCACAAACCACATCTCCACATATGAAATCACTCTTATGCGTTCACATTGTAGCCATTTGTTACCGCATGACACATCCATACATATGTTTAACACATCATTATTCAACTCAAGGCATGCTCATTTGCTTGTATTGCCTGTGGTCTAATGATAATTCTAACTTTCTAAATACGTACCCATTCAAAAACAATTATCATTTTATCAAACTATGTTTGCTAAATTAGAAATTAAATTAGAAATATAATGTGAACTTTCACAGGTCTTATCCAGTATTTGACAGTCAGATCCATGTCGTCCTTGTGCGATGATCTATTTGTTGCTTCTCTCAGTTGCGGCCTGGCGTGCAAGTCATCAGTCGACTATGCAGCAGCGCCACAGAGCAGACAAAAGGGGAACAACGCATTGAAAGTCTGCTGAAAACTAAATTCCCCAAAGCAACACATGTCCAGGTGGCTGATATATCAGGTAAGTTTTCATAGTTTCTACCTCGGCCGATGGAATATAATATTATTGTTCTCCATTGTACCATTTTTCATTTCAGTTCTGCAATGATCGTACAATCATTGGCATGACATTTAAAATTGTTTAATCCTTGTCGGAGAGACTTTTGAAAATTTAGAATGTTGTGCTGTATGTCCATACATGTGTGTATACTGGTACATGATCATGGCAAGGTATTGAGAAATGAATGAAATTTTATATTTCTCGCTTAATTACAAGTCATCTGTGGCTTTGCAGGTATGTTATTTTTACTCTAATAAGTAGTTATTTCAGATATGTTTATTTGCACCAGATGGAAGTATGTTGTGTTTTAATGTCACATTTTATAATCACGGGTAGATTCACCCACTAGTCTGTACACTAGTAAAGATAAGGGCAGACTAGTAAACCTGCCTAATAATTAGCCAGGTGGTCTAGTAAACCCCACCCAACAGTAGTCAGTCAAGCCTTCATAGTCACAATGACCCTAACCTTAACCCATCCTCAGGCGGGGATGTAATTGAATCCAAAGTCATTAAAACATTGATAAATTGTTGCCAGTGAATAACTGGCTACAACAGTGACAGTTACATTTACTGTAATTGATAAATTTTTCTTAGGCAAAGCCACCAGCTATGAACTTGTCTGGGCATTATTTATAAAATTAACAGTTCTTTGATGTCTATACTTTTCTATAGTGTGATTACGTACTGTGATATTTGATTTCCATTAATACAGTCCAGCAGAGCAATTTTCATAACACCGTAATATGAGGTCAATTTCTGGAATGATTATGGCAAATTCATAATGTTAGGCTGATACTACCGGTCAATGAGTGCAGTTGGCATCCTTTTTCAATTGTGCAATTTTTTAAATACATATCATATCTTCAGTTCTGCATTAATGACTTTTGTTATTTCTCTATAATTCCTTTATTACCTTTGTGAGTATTGCATTGTTATTTAACTGTGGTTGGAAAAAAGTGTTTAGTTTTAAATAAAACTGTGACAAGTTAAGTTTGGGTAGTTTTATATATTGCCGGAGTAGTAAACTTTTTGGCGGACTACTAAACTTTTGTCTTTACTTGTGTAGTAAAATAAATGTCAAAGTTCTACCCCTGATAATATACCACAATTTAACTTATTTTCAATATACCAGAAATTTTCAGTTCAGTGTATGCAATACCAGCCATAAAAGATTGGTTTACTTACAAAATCAATAATGAAGGCATACATCATCAGTCTAACACATGTAGGAATCGTATGATGAAGGACTTGTTCACACTTATCCCTAAGGCTTTGTTTGCTTTCACAGGTGGGTGTGGCTCTATGTATGAGGTCTTGCTTGAGTCAGAAGAGTTCAAAGGTCACAGGACAGTAGCACAGCACAGGATGGTGAATGAGGTGAGCGTCTTTGATTGGTCCATTCATTGCAGAATAACATTTAACATAAATACAGAGCTATCATGTTTCAGACTCAAGCCTGTATTTTTGAATTTTAGTAATATGTCTTTATAAATATTATGTTGTCAGTGCAATGAACAATCAATACTGATTGTCTTTCTTTTCAATCTCATAAATTCTTTCCAAATCAATCTTTTATATCTCGTGTATATATATTTTCTGGAGTTGCGTCTCGCATGGTATGTTGTTGCATTTCTTAACATTAATAATAACTTTCCTTATAACTATGAGATTAGGTTAAAAACATGATAAAACGCTCCCTTGCCAAACTTGTCCATTTTGTTGTATATTAAAATTATTTTAAAACGTAAAAGATTTGTTTTTACATATATGATGTTTCACATTTTATGCTGTGTTATACTTACATAAGCTGCATAGATGTTTATGTAAACTACATTTTTAGGACATTGTTCTGTTTAGAGTCATATGTATTTTTTTTATTCGTTAAATGACCCTTACATCTCCTATTCATTGTCTGTTGTTGATTTGGCAAGATGGCCAGGAAATTGCCTTGGTCCATATGTGTTTTTGTTTTGATTGACATAAGTTTGTCATTCCATTTCATGCATATTTCTAAAAAAAATTGAGAAATTTGTCTCATTGTTTTATTGCCTTTGTCTAGTTGTTAGGTAGATTTGGGTTTTAGTGTCATAGATTTCCCAGGAATAAATCGTTTCTATCACATGATCTCTGGGATTCATAATATAGTGATAATGACTGTTATTTCTTCAGGTTTCTGCACAATTTTGTTAAAATATATTCCTCTAGGTGGCAGCACATATTCCAAACAAACCAGAACATGAGTTACATTTTAAAGAGGCCAAGTGGTAATGTCGGCTGCAGAGTGCAGACCTGTCATATTTTTATGGTTTTCTGAATTAAGTTGCTTGGAAATCTATGTAGACCCTGTATCCTAAATTGGCATCAGATTGTGTACACTAAAACCTGTCTCACCAGCCACCTGTCCATTATGGTCACCTGAATACAATAGCCACTTAAATTGAAAGTCTCAAGTGACTTCCTGTTAGTTTGCACTGCCCACTATCTGTCCACGATAGTCGCCTGGCAATTGCTAATAAATGTCAGTCTTAACAGAAGTAAGAGAAGCCATCATTATTTCCCTAGGCGGTTTGGTGTAGCTGGGGAAACAGCCTTTGTGAAGGCAGGAAGCAGGAATAGGGATAGCACACAACCTTATGGGGTACCAGTATTCAGATTAAGAGGTCTGCAAAAAGAATTGTTGACTGTATCAGATTGAATTCTGTGAAAAAGAAAGTAAAACCCCAGTGACATGTGGCCACAGGATGTACCAATACATTCAATAATGAAATTTATCAGACAGTTTCAACTTTGAAGGGGAGTGTTGAATGCTGAACTGATGCCAGTTAATAGGATGCTGGCATAAATTTCTGGCCTGTCCGTAATGGCAAACAGCCTGTAATGGCAATGTTGTGCCATCCCGATGATAACCATCGTGGACATGTTTTCATGTGGCTAATCAATCAGTCCTAGGTCAGTCAAGTTATCAGCTGGCAAAGTACGCATATAGACAATCAGCTAAGTTTTGTCCAAAGTTTTAATGGCTACCATGTTTGCATACACACATCTACCCAAATTGAGAAACCAAATCACCCGGGTTATGTCAGAAATCTATTTAGCATCAACAATGTTTTATCTTTGTCTTTTGATTATTGTGCTTGCCAATGAAAAAAGTACATTATTACAGTGTTTGTCTTTTGAAGCAAACCCTTATCAAATGGTCTACTGCGACCATATTTTTGTTATTAAATAAAACATGATATGCAGAACATCTAACAGTCAGTTGAGTGGTTATTGCATCAACGTAACAAACACCACAACTTCCTGGTTAATTTTAGCAATTCTCGCCTGGCTTACATAGATCTGGCATTGAGTATACTCAGGTCATGTTCTGGTTCGTTAATTATATGTTAATGCAGTATTGTGCAGGAGTCTTTCTTGGGCTGACACTGCTCAAAGGCAGTTCAAGTGCGGTCAACCATGACAGTCATGTTCCTGGTTTATGCAGGTTAATGGCTCAGTGTGTGGTGCTGCAATGTAAACGCATAATTAACTGCCCTTTAAAAACCTGCAGATATAGAGTTCTTTGTGTCCTCTGCAGATATGGATTTGTTGGTATTGCCGCAGTAGAATTGTCCTTTATAAACTGGACTTTGGTGGTTATGTGGGATCAATTTGCGGTTTAACTTTAACGTGTGAAATATGAGCTAAGGTTTTTTAGTGCTTTTACTGAGGCATTCATTTGGGGATTTATTATGCAGCGTTCTGCAATGTTGACTGCAGTAAGTTGGTCAGTCAGGCTTAACATTATATTGTGAAGAGGCTCATATTCTGGGAACCAGTTTGGTTGTTGCTTACTGCCAGTATGGGGTGCTGTTTTTATAAGTATGTAAAGGGTTACAGAAAATTGTGATGATAAACTCCATCAATGCCCAAGCCAGAATATAGCATTTGTTTAAACATGTGTTGAGGTGGGATGCTAAGTACTACTTAATTTATGCAAAAACACATACGTCCCCATTAAACAATATGCACAAAAAGTGTTTCTTTTAAAACATGATATGCGCCGTCCATTTGTTTGATGAAACAGCCAATACGCACCATATTATTGGAGTTACTGCATTTAGAGCTAAGCAAAGTGACAACAGTGGTTATAAATTTATTTTATAACTTCTGATTGAAGTCCACCATGTTACATCTTATCCAATGTTATACTTTCACAAAGACATATACAGCACTTTAGCCATTCTTGTCATGTAAAAATTTTTTTTTATCTAGGCAGGGGTATTGCAATGCCCAGGGTTGTATTCCGCCTTGACCCCTTAAGCTGAATCTGGTGTGCTTACAACCAATGAGTGGTGTCTAGGAAGTATAACCCATCAAGCTGCTAGTAATTATCCACCTTTCTTATCAGCTCCTAGTCAGCTATATGGCACAGGGGTAGAAATAACTCCAAAATCTAGGTAGCCGTCCGGGCTACCAGCTTGAAATTTCTGGTAGCCCAAAATTTCTTAATAAATTACTCTGTATATAACTCGCTAACTAAAATTGTGGGCACAGCGTTATTTTTGTTGAAGCGTTGAGGTCCACATGCGTCTTTCTACCCTCATTCGCTTTCTTGCACCATTAAGATTAGCCAACATGCAATGCATTATTAAAACAGAGATAGTTAATTAGAACGATTTACCATATCAACTATACTCTTCTACATATCAGAAATGGTAACAGCCGAGGAGTCGCTCTTTTGTGGGGGCCGCTTTTGCACTACTTTTGTTTTAGTAAATAACAGTTTAGCATGAATCACTGTTTAGCATGCAATAACTGGCGAAAGTAGAAACTAAGTCAACTGCAACACTTGGTTTGTGGCATCATGAATGAATGAAAACTGACAAGAAATTAGATTTCTTGTCAGTTCATATCAAATATTCTAAAATGAAACACTTGTGTAGCTTTATAATAACTATTTTAATGTATAAAAGTTCTACTATATTTAGTAGAACAATGCCAATAATTTGGTATGTATATTTAACATGTATTTGTGAGTTTACAAATATTGTGTTGATGAAAGGCATCCGTATTTGTTAAGTTTCCCACTAAAATAATGTGGCATATGGCCATATCCAAATTGCATAATAATAACATTAACTTATATAACACTCTGTATACTCAAACAAAAATATTGCTCTTTTTGACATTTGAATACAACATCGATAAAATTATTATTGTAAAACATAAAATCAATATAATTTAGCAGTGTTTGTACTCAGTTACATGTGTACATTTTATCCATATTACAATATTTTTTATTCAATTTAATATTCTCAAATGTGCTGTATAAACTGCATATGTATTATTGTTTATTATAATATAGATACTAGGCTTACATACTTTAACATCTATTTTATTTGAACAGTGCTTCAAATTGCCCTGGCTTGGATACATTATAAAAACGTGTGTGGTTTACAAAAGAAACAGCTTTCTCATATCTAATACAAGACTCCCAGTACATGTACTGGAAGTACAGCTGATCCACCTGCAACAATGTTTTAAACTACCTCATCCTGTCACTAGGTCGGTTTATTACGTAATCCAATCATACTGCTAAAATAACACATGGCTTCTAGGGTGGTATTTAAGGGTGTGTAGTAACTTTATTGGGTGGTTTATTGACACTGGCCCCATTGCCCCAACGATGTCTTTGAAGTGGTTAATTGGATACAATTGTTTCAACCCAACTGAAGCCATGGAGTCATCTCAGACACTTGACCTGCACTAATGAGTAGGCCATCAGTGACCCAGATTCTGTGGTAGACCACGGGGCTACTGCTGCCTCCAATTGTAGTAGCCCGACAGCAAATCTGGTAGCCTCGGGCTACCGGGCTACCACTATTTCGAACCCTGTACACTACAGAGCTGATCACAAATGTCAGCTGGAAACAAAACGGATAACTGGCAGTAGAAATCAGGAAGTAATATGTCACACATTAAACTGTGACAAGTGACTGACAGCGTGACAGTTACCCTGATTTTTTTAGCCAATCGTGTTCATGTATTTTGAAATACTACTGTGACACATTTACTTGTCCTGAGTATTCACAATTAATAAAGTAACATTTCATTCAGAATAATATTATTCATTAAATTAATTAAATACAACAGCATTTTGTGAATGTGTATTGCAACTACACGTACACAAAACATTCTGATAATTCTACATTTAACTTAGCACCACGTGGTGAATGTTCTGCCAGTGTTGATTGTCAACCCAATAAAATATGGATCATAACCCCATGTGGATCACCCCCATTCAAATGTAGATGATCCTCCCTGTTGTATCACATGCGAGGGTGGATCATCTTGCCATTAGGATCATCTTCCCAGTGTGGATCATTGTCCATGTGGATTATTTTACTGTATGAATCATGTCCAAATGTGGACAATGTTTCCAATGTGGATCGTATGAGATATCATTCTGTGACAACCTATTTCCCCCTTTGCAGGCCCTGAAACATGAGCTTGAGGACATGCATGGACTACGGATTAGCACAAGGGTTCCCAAAGACGCCTAGTGGTAGTCAACAGGAGAATTAGGTGTGAACTTTGTTGGGGCTGGATTAACTTGAAGACTACACCAGGAACAATGTTTGCCTGCACAGCCTTACCAGTCTGTTGGTGTATGTCACATTTGGAGACCTGTGCATTGAGACAAAGAACCTGTCTCCCCAGGAGAAGACAGATGGTCATCAACACGGTGACTTGTTGCTAGGGTCAAGTTGGTGAGTCCACTGCAGATGCATATTTATTAGACAGATGAGTACGCGTTGGGGTTACTACTTTCCACCTGGTATTTCAAGTGAATTATGAGCCCTTGAAATTCAACACATTTAAGCCAACCTTCAATATTATGTATATTAATATTGCTATTTTGCATAATTCTTATGTGTGTTTTCTGGCGATCACCTGGAAGCATTGCAACATTGTGATGTTTTTATCTTAATATCGGTGAGTAAAGTCTGAGTTGTGGTAAACTATTGCATACGTTATGTGGTTCACACGACATACAGCTCAGATGGGAAGAATTTCAAGGGTTTTATACGTCAGTAATTCACCTGTGAGTAACAGACTGACAATTATTTATTCAGACCTTATCACATGATACGTGAGTGTAAAAGCATCTGTCATCACCTTCATCATTTAACAGCTGTGTTTCCAAGCTGTGCTGGGTTCATCTTTTTCCCAGTCGCCTTCCTCCAGCCATCACGGAAAAATATTGGATGAAATATTTCTTTCAGTGTGTCTTCCACTAAAGGTATATGTCATAATAACAACAAATATTATTGTTGACACCGGCTTGTTTGTCTAGTTGTTTATGTATTTTCCCTGGGACTAATCACCGTGCACTTTAGCCAGATCATGAGATCAGAGTACATGAGTTACTCCAACCTTTTTACCATCATCGTAAAGTTGCACGTGTTTTGTGAAATTATAAGCAAGAAATATTTGCATTTTGCTCTCAAGTACATTACGTAGGAGTTAGGCAGGTAATTGAATGTGTGCCACCAACTACCCCAGTGCAGGAGTTAGACAGCTTGACAGACTCCCTTAAATGGAGGTTCTTGGTGTTGAATTTCTGTGAATGGAAAATAACCAGGATCCAGGGTTTTTGGAAAGTTTCTCCACAGTTGGATGTACATTTCCAAAGGATCATCCAAGTGCGTTAAATCATTAAATAACGGGAACAACCTTGGAGTAACATCAGAGTACATTGCCAGTTTGGTGGCAAGTTTATGTTGTTGATGTTATGTTGACAATGGCCAATCATTATGTCAGAAGATGGTATCATAGTGACAGTTTAACACTAAATATGCATGATCAGATCATAGGAGATGCCCAGTAGTCCAAGGTGGACATAGGGGCATTTATGTCTGGAAAGGACTGCTTACAAATTGAGTGTTTAGAAACTATTCATGTACACTATACAACTTGTACAAAGGTTCTGGTTTAAGTGGGTGACCTGTGCCTAAATTGTGGGCATTAGAACAAACTTTCTGAAGACTCACCTACTTTCAGAGCTGTTGGGTTAACACTGGAATCCAGGTTTCAGTTATATAAGTAACAGTTAAGCGGTACGTTTATTGCTATAGTTTTTGAGTTAAAATACTGATCGTACATAAGAATAATGAAGTAATGTTGAAATAGTTGGTATTTGTGTGAGATTCTGTTGAAGTCAGGTAACTGTGGTTTACGATTCTTGTTTGCTTTTATCATAGCACATTTGGTATTGGTTTCTTATACGTGTTATTAACATTAATGTTGAACATTTACTGTGTGCCAGATATGAGTTTGATACCATAAAGGCTACACATAGCAGTTAGGTAGATAAATGTAATATATATGTATGTATGTATGTATGTATGTAGGTATGTATGTATGTATGTAGGTATGTATGTATGTATGTATGTATGTATGTATGTATGTATGTATGTATGTATGTATGTATGTATGTATGTATGCATGCATGCATGCATGCATGCATGCATGCATGCATGCATGTATGTATATATTATATGCTGTAATATAAGGGATATCGTCAGTTATAAAAATATATATATATATATATATATATATATATATATAAAGGAAAAATAACCTACATTATTTTATTCCAAGACTACTGGTATAAATTAAGTAAACAGCTTATCACAGATAATTCAGCAAAATAAAGTTTGACAATTGAGATGAATACTCTGAGAAAGCCCTGCCACTGTCTTGCATATTTTCACTGACAATGGGACACACAAATTATACCATGTGTTATGCATGATTACTGCAGATATTTTGGAAACTGACTTAGTCATGCCTATGTTGTAAGAAATTAGCTTACTTTGGAGCATGAAATGTAGGACATTTCGACCCATTGTCTACAGACCTTGGTCCCACACTGGTGTCACCTGTGTTGGCTCAAGTTTCTACAACCAAATTATCCCTCTGAAACATGAGCCAACACACGTGATACGAGTATGTGACCAAGACCTGATGACAGGTCGAAGTGTCCTATGTTTCAAAAGGTAAGCTCCAATGTAAGTACATTTCTTACAACATAACCATATTTTGGAGCCATCAACAATCTATTCCACAATATTATAGTCTTGCCTATTTTCATAGACATTTGAGCAGAAGTCATCAACTTTTTACATTGAATTTATTATTAGGTTTAAGCTAGTTTGTTATGGTTAAAACAAATGTTTAGCCACATATATTTAATATTTCCACTTGTATTGTAAATATAAAGAACTCTAGTTGTTTCATTATTTCCTGTGACTTTCTCCGTGACTTTATAATCATATGTTTGATGGAAAACTGCTCATCATAAATGCCCAAAAACATGTGTCAAAGAATGCATATATATATATTATATATATATATATATCCATATTTTAACATCAATGTTCATGTCGTTTCTTGTTCTCCCCGTTATTATGACAGTATTTGTGTATGTACAATGAATAGTAGGAATGAAGATTTTATTTAGTAGTCCTTAGGAACCCTACGTCACTGGCATGCTTTCAATCACAACTGTGTAGTTATCATCATGATTCTGCAAAAGTCACAGTGAGAGCATGAGAACCAAGCATTTTGGGTGGATTGCAAAGATTTATGTACATATTTGGTAATGGGGTTGTATTGTTAAGAAATGATGCACCCTCAATAGAACACACTCAGGGTGTTTTATCTTGGGCTGATATAAATCTTGAATTTTATAGAAAATCTATTTTGGCGTCACTGACGTAAACATTTCATTATAGAAGACGAATCATTAACATACCAAAGCATAATTATTAAATAAATGTGCCAGTGGCTCGTAGTAATATTATTCGTATTTTAGTCTCTCTAACATAAGCCTTGAAATACATATTAACCAATTTGTTTTTACTGAGTAATTTCTGTTATTAATTATAAATGTGTACTTTAGTACTTGACGACTTCTGCTGGTCTACACTCTACAGTCGACGCACTATTGATTGCTCCTTGCAGACAACCGTACTGCAGCGAGTTCAACTATTCCATGCATAATTCATACAGCGTATCACAATCAGGAAGTACAATTTGACGTGTCCCCGATTGAGTTACTTGTCTGATTGTGCGTGCTGTGTAAACATTCAGCATTGCTGAGATATAACATGTTCCTGTGAAGTTGCAAACACGTCTGTGTATTTATTGTCCACGCTACGCCTGTGTATTGTCAACGCTACGGACATCATCTAAGCAACATAGACTGCGTCTTTCATAGCACTGCACCTGCTGCTACTTAGACATGGATACTCGATTACTTTTACAAATACGACCGTATTACAATAATAATAATAAAGTTTGAATCGCCATTTTCAAAATGCAATGTACATTTCTGGTCAAATGGGAATGTATTCTGGTGTTTGAGTTACGTAGTGCCTGTAAACAGTAAAATGAGTTACAATGAAATTAACAATATAAATACTATGTCGTTTAAAATGAAAAATTATCCATTAAAATATTATTTAGATGTAATAAATAAATAAATAAACAACGGGTTATGGCAATAGTACAACGGGATATGACCGTTGTGTTATTGCCATAACTTGTTATTTATTTATTACATCTAAATAGTATTTGTACTTGATACGCTGTCAGGATATGACCGTATCATAAAGGGGGACGGCCGTTTAGAATGTACAACAAGATACGTTCGTTTCATAATGATATACTGCCATTTCACAACCACATACGTCCGTTTAACATTCACACAGGATACGGCAATATTACAACATATTACAACATAATGCCGCTGCATTACAGTAGCGTACATCCGTAGTACAACGGAATCTGACCCGGTAGCATACGCAACTTGCGCAACAGGAATCAATTAACGGATGTAAAGTTACAGTTTACGTTCTGGATGAAATTCGCCAAAACAATACGCAACTATAAGGGTTGATCACGTCACAATAAGGTGTTCGTGTTAACTCGGCCGTAAAGGATTCTTCTTATACGTCACACATCGTTTCTCACAACTTCGGCTTTAACATTTGCGATTTTTTGCAACAAATAAACCACCGAATATATTTCAACAGATGAGATATCACTGAAATCCAAAAAGGTACACATTACATTTGGCGACTTAATATCCATTTTGTGTGGCAGATATTTCATACGGAACATAAAGATTATTAAGTTTAAGCTGCTTTTGGTTGTTGAAACTCGGCGGCGGTTGTTACAACATATCCGAGCACGATATACGTATAACAACAAGCGTGTGCCAGCTGTGTGTGAAATAGACCCCGCGTGTTGTCATCTCAAACTCGAACGCCGCCTTCCATTGAGCTACGCGAGTAACCCGAATAACACAAGAATTGAACATCCAAGATCACTTGCTCACGTGACCCTTTTGACCTAGATAAACAAGGTGAAACTTCAAGGCCGCCACCTTCGCGATTTGGAGGGGATTCACTCGAATAACTGACGTCGTTAGCAGTGACAGCCAATAAGGAACGTAGGCACCTATAACACGAGAAATTAATTAAACAACCATTTAAATGTGCTTTTATTACATGTTAAAGTCACCATGTGCTATGTATTATTATTTAAGACCAAGAAGATGAACATCACAATTTGGACAACTGATTACTTTATATAATGCATTTACATAAGGGGTTTATCTCCGTGATCACGACCGTCGCTGTTCAGTTGGATTACTCTCGTGGTACTGCGTGCGCAGTGTAAGTTACCATAAACCGAATACCACGTTAGGGTTACCCGAGTAACCCGAGTAGGCCAATCGAAGTCGGCCGAACAGATGGCTGTCAAAGGGTGACTTGAAACTACATCCGCGTGACGCACGCCACACAACACGCGCCGGGGGTTTCCTGTGAGTCGCGTGGAAGGAGGAGTGCGATAACACATGTGACGTCATTCGGATTTCTCGATGTGTCAGTTCGGGACTGTTGGTCTGTACGCTGGATCGACGTATGAATCTACGTGAACGAGGCAGGCTGGCTGGCTGGCTGGCTGGCTGGCTGGCTGGCTGGCTGGCTGGCTGGCTGGCTGGCTGGCTGGCTGGCTGGCTGGCTGGCTGGCTGGCTGGCTGGCTGGCTGGCTGGCTGGCTGGCTGGCTGGCTGGCTGGCTGGCTGGCTGGCTGGCTGGCTGGCTGGCTGGCTGGCTGGCTGGCTGGCTGGCTGGCTGGCTGGCTGGCTGGCTGGCTGGCTGGCTGGCTGGCTGGCTGGCTGGCAGGCTGGCAGGCAGGCAGAGGCGCTATGTGCCAGTTCAGGAGGTTTGGTATTAAGTGTCGATCGACGTATGAAATTCAACATCGTCTATTCACGTGAATGAGCGAGAGAGGGGGGGAGAGGGAAAGAGACAGACAGAGAGCAGACAGACAGACAGAGAGCAGACAGACAGACAGACAGACAGACAGACAGACAGACAGACAGACAGACAGACAGACAGAGAGGCGTTATGCTCGATGGAATCCACAAACAACGACCATTAATAACAGTAGCATTAATCAATGTCACTATTCTTGAGACATATAAGTCGGGATAATATCAAAGTAAACCCCAGGACAGACCGTGAAGTTAGAACAGCTGTTCGCCCAGCAACTGGACCGTGAAGCTTATCAAACTACCGCCGTACACTTGACACTTGGTGGACGTCAAAGGCATAAGTATTATTATGACGCCATACTATGGACCCGTCCGTTCCAAAGTTCTATTGTATTATAATCTATATTATAAAACAATTCGTTCTCTGCTTGTGCTACCATATCTTCGTCGTTTATGCGTGTATTGAGCTGAAATTTAGCAAATAAAATATGAATCTACGTGAATGAGGCAGGCAGGCAGGCAGGCAGGCAGGCAGGCAGGCAGGCAGGCAGGCAGGCAGGCAGGCAGGCAGGCAGGCAGGCAGGCAGGCAGGCAGGCAGGCAGGCAGGCAGGCAGGCAGGCAGGCAGGCAGGCAGGCAGGCAGGCAGGCAGGCAGGCAGGCAGGCAGGCAGGCAGGCAGTCTTGCGGACCCATTGAAACGGAGCGTAGATTGTTGACTTGTCGGAATTCGTCCGGGAGAAGTTGGGGGAGCTCAATATTCCAAAGGCTGTTTCAGGTAACATAATGACTGTATTTATCCATCGTCTACTGATTTTACAGTCTACTCTGGCGACTGAAATACCCGTGTACTTAACAATGACGCGTGGTAGTGGCCCACGCAATATATTACTTCCGATAGATACGAGGGAAGTTGCCATGAATTTTGAAGGGGATTTTTGTTGAGTGCAGCAGACATTTTGAACGAGGAAGTAGGAAAGCGCGTAGTTGAAAAGGATGTCACGACCGGGTTTCTGGAGGAATGCTGCCACGGCAAGGCTGATTACCTTCGCTCTACTTCCGGGCCTGACGCGAGACATTGCGCGAGGAAATTCCCGGTTAGTATCAGTGTCATAACCACTGCGTGAGGGTAGACGCCGACGTACCAGTGTATATAATGTACACATGTTTCACACACACCCTCGACATAGTTCAGCAGGAAGTCATTGACAAATGTCTAACAAGAGACCACGAAGCCTGTGATAGGCTGTTATCGGAATGTGTTGAAAGATGAGAAACTGTTGCTATTTGTGATTAGAATACGCATACAAACACGCGCGCATCTATGGAGATATAGTCCTATATGTATGCATAAGCGCATACGCGAATATATAACATACTTTACGCGAATATATAACATACTTTTGTTAACGCGCATGCTGAAATGCACGTATATTCGCATACATCCACATGTGCACACATGCTAGCATTCACAAATGCATCGATCATGCATGCAACATATCAGTACACTCGCACAGAGACACATGCACTCACATCTACACACATGCAGATCTATGTATATGCATGCGCCTATGCACACACGCATGCCCTACATATACGCCCACGTTGCGCAAGAAAGCACACACACGCACGCACGCACACACGTACACACACCTAATCTCCAACTCGTATCCAGCTAAATAACCCCTTACAAAACGTAAGGGCTTATTTAGCGAGATAAGAGTTGGAGATTAGATGTCAAACGCATTGTAGTTATATAACACATTGGTTAAATCTGGTCTCATGTGATTGGCTAATAAACAGCTCCTAACACATGTGTCCAACTTGGAGGGGAAACCCCTGTCGCAGTGACTAAACGACAACGCTGTCACCACTATAGAGGGATCTAGCGAAGCGTGACCATTGTTAGGCGCAATGCATTCAGTTCAACCCATGCGTGTAGATGACTACACACCTACCAATCGTAGCAAGCCAACGCTGCAGCCAATAGAAGGGAATGTTTACGGTAAGATAATAAAATGGGGCTTTTGAGAAAACGTCACTGGTAAGCGGCATATTGCAGATTCAGATTCCTACTCAAGCTATGTCGGACGTGTCTGCATAACAACATCAAAACAATAGAAAGTGTGCAGTTCGAAATGTTATCACTAATATAAACGTCAGGCTGCATTTTGTGTACATGAAATGATAGAAAAACGTACAGGAATGCAGTATATATATATATATATATATATATATATATATATATATATATATATATATATATATATAGTATATATATATATATATATATATATATATATATATATTATATATATATATATATATTATATATATATATTCCTGTAAATACAGTATATATATATATTATCACACGCGCGCACGCACGCACGCACGCACGCGCGCGCCACACACACACGCACACGCACACGCACACACACACACACACACACACACACAAACAAATACACTGCCCTCCGCCCCACCACAACACCACACATAAATACACGGCTGTAGTGCAGTGGTGCCGCTCAGCCAATGATTGGACGGCGGCCGCCAGAAAGGGAATTCCCCGTCGCGTTGCGAGCGCGAGTCCGATCGAATCAGGTTTACTTCCTGTTTCGTTCAGTATCCCCTGCTGGCCCATTCGGCCGCTGACAAGTGCCGGGAAACACTGGTGTGAAGGGGAACGTCCCTGTTTGGCTACTATAAAGTCGGTATACTACCGCCGTGTTGAGATGTTCCGGACTTGTTACACTCGTAGCGTGCCTCAAGTGAGCACGCGTTTGTAGGAATAACGCCGTTATAACGTGATACGTCAAAGTGTTACGTCAAGTCTCGTCATGTGGACACGGCCAGTGCTTGTGGCGTCGCTCACCGTCAACGCAGTCGGTGTTGCGTCGTGTGTTGTCGGTCGGCTACTCAGCTGTTGGGCCCGGGCGGCCAAGAGACGTGTCGCCGGGCGGCCGTGGATTACACAGTTGGCGGAGTTTCACGAAGACCGACCGGAGGTATTGCCTCGCATGTGAGTACACTGACACGTTTGTTTGTGTGTGGGGGGTGGGTGTGTTGGTGGGTGTGTGTGTGCGTGTGCGTGTGCGTGTGCGTGTGCGTGTGCGTGTGCGTGTGCGTGTGCGTGTGCGTGTGCGTGTGTGTTTATTTGCATATTATATTTGTGTGTCTTATGGGTGAACGTATCTCGTGCATTATGTTATTATAATTACGCATAAGAATGACATTTAGACATAACTATACTAGTATAATAATAATAAATATTATAACAAAAACAACAAAAATAATAATAATAACAATAGTAGTAGTAATAATAATTATTTATTTAATATAGCCTCAGATCCAGTTTATTATTCGTGACATATCGTAGCATATACACTAGAAATACAGCATTTTAACACAACGCTTTGGTGTGAAAGTGCTATGTCGGAAGTTAACATAGTATCTTGATTGCTTCCTATACGTTGACTGAGAACGCTATTATTCAGAAATAGTTTCTAAGAACTAATATATGATGCGACTGTGTATTTAAAAGTATATATATATATATATATATATATATATATATATATATATATATATATATATATATATATATATCTTGCATTGCTGGAAAACTATTATATATGATCCTTTAATTACTTGGCCTGCACGTAGCCGCTGTGGTGGTCCCAGATTCGACCAGTCCAGGATTCGTCTAAACGCATATCGGGCATGCGCGCGCATGCGCAATGTTCGCTTTTATCTTTTCTGACGCGCTCTGACGTAGTGGCAACGGGATACGTCATGCCCGGCCGAGATTCGACTAAATAACACAACACGTTCGAATGATTGAACATGATCACATAAGTTAATCCATTTAAGATGTGCGTGATAACAATATTATTTCAATACTTGATGTTTTACTAACGGAAACTACGTTAGTAACAAAGGCGAATCCTGACTCGGTACGAATCTGGGACCGTTACCGTCGCGGTCCCAGATTCGTACGAATCCTGGACTGGTCGAATCTGGGACCACCACACCGCCATAAGGGGTGTAACCAGACGACGCCCATTATGTTTTGTTTTGCTTTGTTGAGAAGCAGAGACAGGGTCGGTGGTCAAATCAAATACTGTGGTTGATGTACTGAGCTCATAGGCATAACTTTGAGATTCTTTCCTCCTACACGCTTTAAATCTCGGGCGCCCAACTGCAAAGTGGTTATATGGGTTTCGGCTTATATGAAATCCTCGTGAGGTATATCAAATGTACTTAAAATAATATTAGTTCCCTTTAGTACTATATTGATGTAAGTAATACAAAGTATAGTGCTACGTTAATCAAGTAAAGTTAGCGTACCGAAAGAGCGGAAAGTAAGACTAGTTAAATAACAGTAACAAGGGGCAAAGCAAAAGCCGAAAAGGCGTGTGAATCAAGGTGATCGTGTAGTTACAGATTTAGGTTGGGGGAGGCTGGATATAGGATTAACCCCAACAAACTTTGAGAAGTTGTGTTTGGGAAGCGCAGACCGAGAGTCCGATGATCCCACTACTCGCCCCTGGGTACCGCGGACAGACGCAGCTGCCGGTTCTGAAGTTGTGAATATTGCATTTACCCCCAACAACGTGCCCGAAATGACGTACCTGACTTGTGGCACGTTTGTGAACAAGATTCATCAGTAGTTGGACATATAAAAATAGCATTTATTAGTGGGTATCGTTACCAAGTCAAGGTAAAACCACTATAAAATTTTCAACAATTCACAACCGCACTACAGCGAGTTGTACAGTCGTGAAAGACAGTGTTATTTCAGACATGTTAGCGGCGCTTGGGGAACGGTTGAACCAGGAAGTTTGCGAAAATCGTGAAACTTTCCCTCGCGGCCACTTCGACGTCTACATAAAACGATTTTTTTTAAATTACATTCTGACGTCATCCTGCTTTGTACGTAGTTTACACTCTGCCAATCAGACGCGTACATGTTTTATGCGTAAGAGAAACATGATGACTGGTCGAGGCGGGTGAATACTGACTGTATCTGTGCGGAGGGAGTGGCGTCAAAGCGAACACTCGTATAGAGTTTGGGATTTTTCTCCCAACACAACCGTCCCCACCAATAAAATGCCCCCACAAGCACAGCCGATACCCGCCAAATTTAACGCACCATCGAGACGGTTGTGTTTCCCGGTTTTGGTAATTTTAAACAAAAGCGTGCAATTAGTACGAGTTTCACGCGATAGGTGGCTCCGTCGTGGCGATTTACTTCCCGGTTATACATGGCTATGAACAGACCTCACGTAATACTCTACACTTCTGTACACAAACACATTGCGCATTTATTTATAAGGCGCCATAGAAGCGGGCCCCGTATGACCTTTCCGCAAGGCAGTACACTGAACGTGTCAGGGCAAAAGGGACGGGTCTCGTGTGATCACGATCTGACCACCGTGTCCGCTTCCGATTCTCCGATGTATGGATGGCGCTGGGCAGTGACTAATGTAGGAGGATTGGCAAGGAAAGGTTCAGATTACGCAATTCCAGTTACGTCTGATAACCGTGGTCAGGGCTGAATAGTAAGTCGTAAATACACAGGTCCGCAATTTACCAATCTGTTTCTGTCGGCACAGATTGTCATGCCTATACAAGTTGGGCATAATAAATAAATTTGTTATCTTGGTTATACGCCAGACGATTTAGTAGTATTCGTGCTTTTTAATCTGAGACGAGCGTAGCGCACAATGGTCACGCGCGAGGAAGCAATAATGATATTGGAATTTATATTGCGCCAGAATCTACTTCAGATAAATCCTCTTTTGATTTACCTGCATACGAGGATAAGTATTGAAATCTGCGTAGTGTTTCTGTCAAGTGTCGGCCTATACGTAACGGCGCGATGGGGAATATACGTGACCCAGTCTGAATAGGGGCGGTTAAATTGATGCCCAAGCACGGGCTTCTGCATGATTTGCGTGTCTCTAGAGAGATATGACGTCAGAGACACCGTCAGTGCGTGTAGGTCTCGTGACGTCGACAGAACACCCGACTCAAACCCGAACGTGTGGTTTATTCAGCTGTATTTTAGCAATTTATTTGGTACTTGTACACACATGTTACAGTAACCCCGGCATGCATTAAGTCGCGCGTTGAAGTGATTTATGTCACACACCAATTAAGTGAAAGTACACTTGTGTACACTTAGCGAGGGGTGGTAGGGGGTTACACGTTGAAGGATGGCGAGGGCAATGCCAAAGCAACACATTTATCATTAAGGGGTTTTCTCAAAACGCAGACGTCGGCCGATATCAGACGAAATTTCACTTCTTTCCATTTGGCGTCACTTCTCACCCGCTCAGGCGAAAGTTTCCAAACACTGATACGATGATTTTAATATATCAACCAACATGACCGCAAAATATCAATGTTAGACGCCATGCGAAATTATCGCTGACTCTCTCACAAACAAAACTAACTTTGTCTAAATGAGGACACCGATGTTGTGAGGTCACGGACAACAGGTCAAGTTGTGGCACCAGGTGTCTAATAAATAACAGAAATGTTTTACTTATGTCTTGCGATAGACATGAAATGTTGACTCCAGTCATAATATAAATGACCCGTACCCAATGTTGTTTTCATGGGCAATTTGGCGCAGGACTCCCGAAACCTAAGTTATAAATTTGCATCAAAAGGATATGTAGATAAATAGATAGATTTATTTAGTACAAAATGTACGTTTGTACACAACCTACATAAATAGAAACACGGAGTAGAGTACGTTTAAATGTACGTATAACACACTACAGTTCTAGCTCTTGTTTCTGTTGAGGCTCTTATGTAGACACATGCAGACACATGACACATTATATTAATATAATATGACAAAATAATTAGACTAAACCAGCAATATTAAAACTAATTAATATTCATATGTTGTAAGATGTCAATAACAATTTTTAGAAGGGATGGAGATTATTTCCTTATTGTAAGCTTTATTTAGTCATTTGAAAAATGTAGTCACGTATTACTAATCCTTAATACCACGAAATTAAATGTTTTTGTTTTTTACAAAAAATGCGTCAACAAGAAAATATGTTCGAATGTAAAGATCCGGTTTTTTGGTTCATGTTATAAATAAAAGGAATGACCTCTCAAGAAACCTGTTTAGTTTTTCCGTATATTTTGGCTGTCTCTCACAGCCTTCGTCAGCGGACTGAATTGCCCGGTTGTGTCACATGACTTGCATCATGTGACACAAGTTGTATGTACACAATGTGTTCTTATATTTCACCAATGGTTTTACGAGCGGCGCGACTTAATAATAACAATACACTTTATGTATAGACACTAAACTCCAAGCTAAAACTCTGTACAACGGTAGTAAGCTTTTAGCCGGATGTTGACGTGTTGTGTTTGTTCGCTTCCAGTATCGTCGACCAGCTGTTGACGTGGATCCTCATTCTGGCTGCTCTCTCCAGTTCGGCGGCCGTCTTTCGGGAGCCGTTCCTCTTCAACGAGCTCAGCCTCACACTGTACGTGCTTTTCGCCATCAACGCCGGCCGCTACGCGTACAAGACGGCGCGCGAGGTCCTGTCGACCGACCGCGCGTCCACGTGGTATATCAACGTGATCCACCACGTGGTGGCGCTGCTGTCGTTCAGCGTGATGGCGGTGTGTCGCGAGGACGCCGTGCTCGGCCTGGCGTGCGTGCTCATGGAGGCGCACACCGTCTTCGATGACGTCGCCTACGTCATGCGCAAGATCGACGTGCCGCCGCACCATCGCGGCAACCTCATCGTCGCCGCGGTCGGGTTTGGCGCATGCGCAGTCGCTCGCGCGCTGCTTCCGGTCGCGTTGCTCGGCACGGCGACGGCCGTCCACAGCCCGCTGCGCATGTCGCCCGTGCCGCTGTCCGTCCTCTTCACGAGTGTCATCTTCTTCGCGCTCGTCAACGTCTGGATGGTGCGCCAGTCGGCCGTCAGACTTTTGCGGTGCGTCCGTGCGCGTCAGATCCAGCACTTGGAGGAGGTGCTGCGCATGAGACGGTGTTCGCCGGCGGCCGACGTGCTCACGGCCAAGCGCGCCTGCAACGCGCTCTCCAACAACGACGTCGTCACCTTCCTGAAGAACGAACTGCACACCGGGGAGATGCTGAAGCCGCCGTGCTCGAACGCCAACGTCGCAACGGCCTCGTCCGACAAGAACGGCTACAAGACGCGCATCGACG
>JAODUO010000867.1:217500-222500 GCA_025642075.2 Ridgeia piscesae | reverse complement strand
ATTAATCCGAATTAGCTTACAACCACCCGTAGAAATGCAATCCAATGACAGAGCTAATACAGCCTAGCTGGGGCTCTTCAACTCACAGCGAATGGGAGAAATGACTAAATGACGAGACGTCCGAGATTGAGCGAGATCTGTTCGCGTTTTGGTTCCACCGGGGGAGTGCCCCAGCTCCTATCTAATAGCTCTGCCAATGGCATCAGAATCACAAGTTCAGTATGTTGTATTTGTTATTACACTCATTTCTAGTGACGCCATCTGGCGAGATGGTCAGCATTCAATTATCTAATGTAAAATGGCTATAATTATCGTTTAGTGTGTGTTGAACTGCACCGTCAGTTGCCAAATCACAGACCAATGTTCATATGGAATGAACGAACATAGAAAGAGTTGAGTGGATCTCGGCTACACAGTGGAGATACTGTTACAGTGCTCTTAAGTTAACGTATGAAAACATGCATATATGGACAATATTCAAACAAAGGAAGGTGCTTGTCCCCTAACACAGACTATACATTTTAATGTAACTCACACAATGTTCTCAGACATATATTATCTTATACATTCCGTAATGAGTACAATACAGATGGCTTAATGGATCGGACATTGTGTAAGTTTATAGTAATTTCCTGTCTTCCTTGTTTCCTATCTAATAGCGATTATCAAGTGTATTTTACAGTAGTTTCCTGTCTTCCTTGTTTCCTATCTAATAGCGATTATCAAGTGTATTTTACAGTAGTTTCCTGTCTTCCTTGTTTCCTATCTAATAGCGATTATCAAGTGTATATTACAGTAGTTTCCTGTCTTCCTTGTTTCCTATCTAATAGCGATTATCAAGTGTATATTACAGTAGTTTCCTGTCTTCCTTGTTTCCTATCTAATAGCGATTATCAAGTATATATTACTGTAATTTCCTGTCTGTCTTGTTTCCCATCTAATAGCGATTATCAAGTATATATTACTGTAATTTCCTGTCTGTCTTGTTTCCCATCTAATAGCGATTATCAAGTGTAAATTACAGTAGTTTCCTGTCTTCCTTGTTTCCTATCTAATAGCGATTATCAAGTGTATTTTACAGTAGTTTCCTGTCTTCCTTGTTTCCTATCTAATAGCGATTATCAAGTGTATATTACAGTAGTTTCCTGTCTTCCTTGTTTCCTATCTAATAGCGATTATCAAGTGTATATTACAGTAGTTTCCTGTCTTCCTTGTTTCCTATCTAATAGCGATTATCAAGTGCATATTACAGTAGTTTCCTGTCTTCCTTGTTTCCTATCTAATAGCGATTATCAAGTGTATATTACAGTAGTTTCCTGTCTTCCTTGTTTCCTATCTAATAGCGATTATCAAGTGTATATTACAGTAGTTTCCTGTCTTCCTTGTTTCCTATCTAATAGCGATTATCAAGTATATATTACTGTAATTTCCTGTCTGTCTTGTTTCCCATCTAATAGCGATTATCAAGTATATATTACTGTAATTTCCTGTCTGTCTTGTTTCCCATCTAATAGCGATTATCAAGTGTAAATTACAGTAGTTTCCTGTCTTCCTTGTTTCCTATCTAATAGCGATTATCAAGTGTATATTACAGTAGTTTCCTGTCTTCCTTGTTTCCTATCTAATAGCGATTATCAAGTGTATAGTACAGTAGTTTCCTGTCTTCCTTGTTTCCTATCTAAAAGCGATTATCAAGTATATCTAACAGCAGTTTCCTGTCTTCCTTGTTTCCTATCTAATAGCGATTATCAAGTGCATATTACAGTAGTTTCCTGTCTTTCTTGTTTCCTATCTAATAGCGATTATCAAGTATATATTACTGTAATTTCCTGTCTGTCTTGTTTCCCATCTAATATCGATTATCAAGTGTATATTACAGTAGTTTCCTGTCTTTCTTGTTTCCTATCTAATAGCGATTATCAAGTATATATTACTGTAATTTCCCGTCTGTCTTGTTTCCCATCTAATATCGATTATCAAGTGTATATTACAGTAGTTTCCTGTCTTCCTTGTTTCCTATCTAATAGCGATTATCAAGTGTATTTTACAGTAGTTTCCTGTCTTCCTTGTTTCCTATCTAATAGCGATTATCAAGTGTATATTACAGTAGTTTCCTGTCTTCCTTGTTTCCTATCTAATAGCGATTATCAAGTGTATATTACAGTAGTTTCCTGTCTTTCTTGTTTCCTATCTAATAGCGATTATCAAGTGTATATTACAGTAGTTTCCTGTCTTCCTTGTTTCCTATCTAATAGCGATTATCAAGTGTATCTTACAGTAGTTTCCTGTCTTCCTTGTTTCCTATCTAATAGCGATTATCAAGTATATATTACTGTAATTTCCTGTGTGTCTTGTTTCCCATCTAATAGCGATTATCAAGTGTAAATTACATTAGTTTCCTGTCTTTCTTGTTTCCTATCTAATAGCGATTATCAAGTGTATCTTACAGTAGTTTCCTGTCTTCCTTGTTTCCTATCTAATAGCGATTATCAAGTATATATTACTGTAATTTCCTGTCTGTCTTGTTTCCCATCTAATAGCGATTATCAAGTGTATTTTACAGTAGTTTCCTGTCTTCCTTGTTTCCTATCTAATAGCGATTATCAAGTGTATTTTACAGTAGTTTCCTGTCTTCCTTGTTTCCCATCTAATAGCGATTATCAAGTGTATATTACAGTAGTTTCCTGTCTTCCTTGTTTCCTATCTAATAGCGATTATCAAGTATATATTACTGTAATTTCCTGTCTGTCTTGTTTCCCATCTAATAGCGATTATCAAGTGTAAATTACAGTAGTTTCCTGTCTTTCTTGTTTCCTATCTAATAGCGATTATCAAGTATATCTAACAGCAGTTTCCTGTCTTCCTTGTTTCCTATCTAAAAGCGATTATCAAGTGTATCTTACAGTAGTTTCCTGTCTTCCTTGTTTCCTATCTAAAAGCGATTATCAAGTGTATCTTACAGTAGTTTCCTGTCTTTCTTGTTTCCTATCTAATAGCGATTATCAAGTGTATCTTACAGTAGTTTCCTGTCTTCCTTGTTTCCTATCTAATAGCGATTATCAAGTGTATCTTACAGTTTTAATTACGTTGCCGTGTCAAATCCTTCGCATTGCAAAATTACTCCGACCTGCTACCTGCGCTCGCGCCCATTTATTGCGCATGCGCAGTCTCGCAATTTCTCGCAAACACGTTAGCCCCGTTATCCTCTTTAATCTGATCGATAAAAACAATAAATACAATTTTCTGATCACGTGTGGAATAAGACAGATTATACCAGAGGTGGCATTTAGCAGGTGAAACTAACATGGCAGGTGCGAAGAATATGGCTCAGACGGCATGCGAAATTACTCCCACCTACTCGCGTTATATCGCAGGTGAGATTAATTTAGCAGTGGGAAGGATTTGGTTCGACAACATCGTCATATCCACTCATAACGTAGACTCAAATAGACAACTGCGCTCGGACGCCATCTTGAATATCGTTATCAAAGACTGGTTCCGGTGTTACGCAACAACGATTCACCAGAGGGCGCCATATACTTACTGCTATAAGACGTGACGCTGGTCGTTTGGGTTCGCCAGTAGTAAGGGAACCAGTATGAACTGAAGTCATTCCACCCTAGTGAGCTGGCGTCTTGGACACTGCAGGCCAGCACAAGGCAGACCGCTACGACGCATATCACCTTCATAGAGGACCTGGCGAAGATATCATTGGATGTAAACGAAAGTAATCAAATCAGACTAGATAACTCACACGAACGTACGAGAATGACTTTGGGCAGAAACTAATTATAATAGGTATATACATTTAATACCTAGCACGTTTATATAATAGTGTATGAATATGTGTGAGGATGTATGTATGCATATATGTATGTAGTATGTATGCATGTATGTATGTATGGATGTATATATATATATATATATATATATATATATATATATATATATATATATATATATATATATATATATATATATATATATATATATATTACGGAAGTAATACACGGACGTACAGGAGGATGGACAGAAACAGTTGATAATCGTACAATTTAGAATAAACATACACATCTTACAAAGCGCTACACTTTCCGTTGTTGAGCATAAAACCCACAGCAAGTAGAGAAAGGTAAGATCACATGTTGCTACTGTTGCAATATGACAGCTTGACACAATTGATGTAGAACGAAGATACATACTTATCGTGTTCAGTTGTTTTTGGATGGCGTTTGTTTCGGGCATACGCCAGATGAGCGCAGTGGTACAACATGTTTGATAGCACTACCACTGGGGGCCAATGGCGCTGTAGAATTAGCTACGTCATCGTTTGTCACAATTGGAAGTACCCGTGCGATACTACAGTATTCTTGATTTAGTTTATAAGTTTTGTATTACTGCTAACTATTTTCTCCACAGTAACGTGGTGTGCAAGTATAGCGTGGTGTACTGATTTAATAATCGCAATAATATTTATAGGTACAAACCTACACGATGTACAACACTGTAGTGTATAACACAGAAAAATGTGCTTGCACGTATAGCTGCATACACACTTATACGTGCATATGTACAGACTCGAATATATAGACTCGTACGTTCGAAAATACACCATGTGGCGATTGATTATTATAGTTTTGTATATAGAAAAGGCTTTATTCAATAAAAACTGAAAGATACTACGAAACAAATCGTCATATATGTATGTAATAAATGATGGTATTGACACATGATGATTTCTTGGTCTATAAAGATGTTATTTTGTACAATTAACTATGGGATACACACACACGCACACACACACACACACGCACACGCCCACATACGCATACGCGCACACACGCGCACACGCGCGCACACGCATACACATACACGCACATAGACATAACATAACATTTACAAACATTACACTGAAACATTTAGAGATACACTTATGTCGGTCAGTTTGAGTAATTTTTGCATTTTGAAATTATCTTGACGATTCCTCATTTTACTAGAAT
>JAODUO010000867.1:205000-212500 GCA_025642075.2 Ridgeia piscesae | reverse complement strand
ACATGATTTTGCAATAAAAATAAAAAGCCACGAACAGACCATGTCGCTTTAAACTGCACTGACTCATGGGACCCCAATGGGTGGCTCTTCGGTCCCTTACCATGGGGACCAATGAGTCATCACGAACCCTGTTGCAAAAGTTGATACCAAGAAGAAACTGATGGAGACAACCAAACAAACTCATTGTTATAATCAGCAGCTACAATGGCTCTAACAGCATGGACGTTTTGGGATCAGTAGCTGTGGGGGTTGAAGGCGCCATGGCAAGTAATCTGAAAACTGGCTCATAGGTCCCCAGTCTCCCCTACACATCAGTGCAAAGGCCAAGTATTGTAATCAGAATACTCCAACCCTGATCTGCACTAATCTTCACTCGAAAACATCACAGCCAGGCAAACGCCAGATATAAAAGCCTGGAGATTATTTGTCAATAGTCGGAAGGAGTTACTAATTCGTGTTAACGACGTATTGTTTGTGTTATAGCAGAATTATTAAAAGAGTAAAATTTTATTATGAGACACCTTATCAAATGCCTTGCTAAAATGCATTATTACATCATCACTTTGGAAACCACTATTCGACTAGGCCTATTATAATTCATATGATTTATGTGAACAGAATAATGATATCTTTATTAAGAATGTTGTTTCACTAGGAAAAAAGCTCCCTCCGTGTATTGAAGCCGGCGAATAAATGACGTCACACACCCGTAAATCAAACGCGGAAATGACGTTAATTTTAATTGTTAGACCCCGTTGTTGCTTTACGTGATTGTGACGTCAATCGATTACCACAGCGCCTCTGTCGGTGTATTGGTGAACCGTGCTAAGGAAACAAGTTGGTTGGCGGGAATTAAACACAGACAACGACACGCGGCAACAGTGTTTCTGTGTTCATTTGCTACTGTTTATCGGGAAACCATTTGAACAGTGGAATAACATAAACTTTGAGTGTTCAAAGGATACCAATATCTTCGGAATCCGAGAACTCGTAAGGGCGCTAGTGACCGTTGAAATGTGCATTTATGATGTGAATTGAATTGTACATTTCCCCCCTCTTATCTAACTTTGCTATTATACACGTGATCTAAAAGTTCACAAATAATATTTCGGAGTTGTGCTTAAATATATATGATATTATAACCAAAATAATAATAATAATAATAATAATAATGTAGGTGGGTCGTAGATTTCAGCCAGCATCAGCAACGTTTTCAGGTATGTAGCTTCTTTCCTCGAACAATTACAGAATTAAAACATTCAAATGCAGAATCGAAAAAAACGTTTTAGTATATGAATTGAGAACCCTGTGGTCAGCATCCACACGCGAAGGGTTCGTCTTTGTATTATCATCATCTTCATCACCGTCATCGTCATCGTCATCGTCACCGTCACCGTCACCGTCACCGTCACCGTCACCGTCACCGTCACCGTCACCGTCACCGTCACCGTCACCGTCACCGTCACCGTCACCGTCACCGTCACCGTCACCGTCACCGTCACCGTCACCGTCACCGTCACCGTCACGTCACCGTCACCGTCACCGTCACCGTCACCGTCACCGTCACCGTCACATCGTCACCGTCACCGTCACCGTCATCGTCATCGTCATCGTCATCGTCATCGTCATCGTCATCGTCATCGTCATCGTCATCGTCATCGTCATCGCATCGTCATCGTCACCGTCACCGTCACCGTCACCGTCACCGTCACCGTCACCGTCACCGTCACCGTCACCGTCATCGTCAATATTATTAGTATTGTTGCTGTTATTATTATTGCTATTGCTGTTATTATTTCATCCTGATTTTAAATCACTTGAAGCTGGGTGACCACGTGGTTATATACCGAATGGTACTTCCAGTTATCCATAAGACGTACATATGCTGCAATCACGTACCTACCAGGATACTGTAGGTACAACGATAGCTATTAATTAGCTTACAGGATACACGGCCTGGTATGCTATGTTCAGCAAAGTGGCGTAGTGTTTAACATTCAATGTATGTCACACCAGTTGAATAATTATAATTATTTTCGCCCTCCGTCAAATTCATTCCTGAACCAGCCATCAAGACATCACCACATTGGTCGAGTTATCACACTCGGTTTACTATTGCCGTGCGATATCAGTAATACATTCTGAAGCTGTTTGCATACTTTAATCAAGGTAACTAATTATATGATCTTGTAGATGTTGCAGGCCAAAGTTCCAAACACCCGCTGTGTCGATGTATGCGCTGTAGTGGTTGGTTTGATATTAAGCTGTCGCTGTTCAAAATCCACGCCAAAAGACTTCTTTCTATATGTCGTGTTCGCTACATAATTTTGCAGCGAAGCCTATGCGCGTATCGAAAATACCAACTCGAAGTTTGTCGATGGGCTGAACAAACTTCAATGGTCAATTAGCCAACTTCACTGTTTCAACGTCTTTGCAAGTTTTTTTACCGCTCAGCCTAAGGTCGAGTTGTCGCAGTCATTTCGAGACGAAAAAGCTGCCATACCAAGAAAATCTATATTACCACAAACTTGTAACAAATTAGATGAACTATGTTAAAATAAAACGTGCCTGTGCGTTAAAACGATTTTCAAGATTGTATGAGAAAACGCAAGAATGGTTAGGATATTTTGGTAGCATTTACTTGAGCAATATCGAAATTCCTACTAACAAACAATACACAATAATCCTTCGATATCGGTGATCTTCTGTTTCCTGTTTTTTAAGCTAGAAAGCTTCCGAAACACTCCCACGGAAACAGTTGAGTGATCTTCCTCCAGAGTGCAGCACTATCAATCGGCGATATATTTTGACTCAAATTCCTGGCGCCTTTTGTTTGCCATATAAATGAATGGTTTTCTTCAAGTCTGATTGCAGCCAGTGTCAGATAATATGCGTACCCCTCTGTAGACCGCAATGGCTCAGAGGTAGAGCTTCGGACTCTCGACTAAGAGGACCCGAGTTTGAATCCTGTGCTGCGGGGTTAAAACCTTGGATAAGTTTGTTCACTCTACATTTCTCCAGTTCACTCAGCTGTATAAATGAGTACCTGGCTATAAGAAAGTGGTGGATATGTATACGAACAGCCTTCGCGCATTAATGCAGCATATGGCAGGATGCTTCAAAGAGTAGTTGAGATGATGTCTGATTGAACAGGTCTGCCAGGTAAGTAAAGTGTAAAGCAGGTTTGCGCAATCCTGGGGACTGGATACTGCTATATAAGAACTTACCTTTACCTTTTAGCTATATAATGTTTCTGTAGCGATATGTCAGGCGTACTATGTGCAGCAATGTGTGTAAATCATCATGATAACATCGGAAATAACGGTGCTAATAATACCGCTTAACCCATTTTTGTTCGCCTGCAAAAATTTGCTAGGCTGAATATAGTATCCAAAATACGCCTTGACAGTTGTCGTGGGCATATATACACAATACATCGCTTTGGCAATAGAGCTTGTGTTAAATTAATAAGGGGATGTCTTGCTTTGCAAAAATACATTTCTAGCAATTGTACACAAATTACCAACGCACGATTTTTTTTAACAATTTATTGTAGGGTTCAAATGTGCGACCAACAGTTTTGCATTTGCAATTCCGTTTGGTTGTATTCCATTTTGGTGTATGTGAAATGCCGTGCTTCCCCTATAATGATACAGTATATTCTCATCATTGCGTGATTAGCTGCAGAATGAATGTCTTTGATTACCGTGAATCAGGGTGGTGTATGTCGCTATTCATCTTTACCGTGAGTTTTAGGTTTTACTTTCGTGAGTGTGAGTGTGAGTGTGAGTGTGAGTGTGAGTGTGAGTGTGAGTGTGAGTGTGAGTGTGAGTGTGAGTGTGAGTGTGAGTGTGAGTGTGAGTGAGTGAGTGATGTCATGAGTGCAGTGCGAGTGATGCTGAGTGCGAGTGCAGTGCAGTGCAGTGCAGTGCATGTGAGTGAGTGAGTCGAGTGAGTGCGAGTGCGAGTGCGATGCGATGTGAGTGAGGATGGATCGTGCTGAGTGTGAGTGAGTGCAGTGATGTGCTGAGTGAGTGCGAGTGCGAGTGCGAGTGCGAGTGCGAGTGCGAGTGCGAGTGCGAGTGCGTAGTGGTTGCGTGTGAGTGATGCGAGTGCGTGTGCGTGTGCGTGTGCGTGTGCGTGTGCGTGTGCGTGTGCGTAGTGCGTGTGCGTGTGCGTGTGCGTGTGCGTGTGTGTGTGCGTGTGTACGTGTGCGTGTGCGTGTGCGTGTGCGTGTGCGTGTGCGTGTGCGTGTGCGTGTGCGTGTGGTGTGGTGTGTGTGCGTGTGCGTGTGCGTGTTGGTGTGGTGTGCGTGTGCGTGTGCGTGTGGTGTGCGTGTGGTGTGCGTGTGGTGTGCGTGTGCGTGTGCGTGTGCGTGTGCGTGTGCGTGTGCGTGTGCGTGTGCGTGTGCGTGTGCGTGTGCGTGTGCTGTGCTGTGCGTGTGCGTGTGCGTGTGCGTGTGCGTGTGCGTGTGCGTGTGCGTGTGCGTGTGCGTGTGCGTGTGCGTGTCGTGTGGTGTGGTGTGCGTGTCGTGTGCGTGTGCGTGTGCGTGTGCGTGTGCGTGTGCGTGTGCGTGTGCGTGTGCGTGGTGTGCGTGTGCGTGTGCGTGTGCGTGTGCGTGTGCGTGTGCGTGTGCGTGTGCGTGTGCGTGTGCGTGTGCGTGTGCGTGTGCGTGTGTGCGTGTGCGTGTGCGTGTGCGTGTGCGTGTGCGTGTGCGTGTGCGTGTGCGTGTGCGTGTGCGTGTGCGTGTGCGTGTGCGTGTGCGTGTGCGTGTGCGTGTGCGTGTGCGTGTGCGTGTGCGTGTGCGTGTGCGTGGCGTGGCGTGCGCATGCGCATGCGCATGCGCATGCGCGTGTGTTGTATGCGCCATATATTCACATGGTTGCTTGCAATGACGTGTTATGTTGCAACCTGCTTTATCTAATTGTTTTAAAGTGGTTCCACAATAGTAGCATGCCATATATGCCTTAGTGAAGATAAATCGATAACAGAAACGAAAGCATCAACGTTTCACATTTTTATTGATTGCGATTGCCGAGCGATGACGATACGAACCTCGCCGTTATATTTACAAATCAAAGTGTTTCAACCGTCCACAAGCACAATATATGAACGAAACATCGGATTCCAAAAGGAATACAAAGAAGGTGCCATATATTAGTAGACACGTTTCTAGAGGACGTCCTTTCGAGATGATCGGACTCATTTGTGGGTTGAGTCCGACGCTGGGCTAGCGTACATCCGGGAGTTTGTGGAGGTGGAGTTCTACGCGTAGTTGTTGTAGTAGTTGTTGTAGCCACCACCGACGATGGAGCCCCCTTGACATGAGTAGTAGCGGGTGTTGTAGCCACGCCCCCCGCAGCATGAGTTGTAGCCGACGCGACGGTACGTCACAGAACCGTGACAGCACATCCTGACGACAACCAAAGACAGACACATGAATACCGTCACATACAACATGCAGTATGTGACATTTCAATTTAACAACATTTAATTTTAGTGTATACGTTAATAGTAAGAGTAATTTTTTTACATAAAGTTAATCAAAATGTATACGAATTAATGACCAATACAAATAATAATATTGTTTGCGAAAGCTGATCATTATCTGTAATGTCTAAAAGCCAATTTGTGGTTAATTGAAAATGTCCGCTTCCATGAACATGACGCAAAAGCATGAACGCAGAATGAGGTGCGTCAATTAATAAATAGGTAAACAGACTGTTCGCCAGTGTACCACACGCTGGAAAGAATGCGGTTATAGGTCCGTTTATAGGTTATTTTAAGCCTGATTATCGAAAGCCATTTATGCGAGTGATAGCAGGCATGTACATACAACAGTTTCAAACGGAATCAAAGTCGTTGTGATCAGACGAACCATTAGAATACTAGCAATCGTTGAATTAAGTGTTTGTGAACGTGTTTTTGGTAGATGTTTTTCGCTTGTGTGACTGTCTTGGTGCTACGTAGGCCAATCACTGCTTAATATACACTCGGTAAGCGAAATCGTTCCCGTCCGCTTAAATGCCCATACGTCATTAGTGCTACCCCCGTGACTGCTATGCTTAGACGATGACCGAGACGTTTTAAGCTCTGCAATGTTTAAAACTACGTTGTAGCATCATCGCCGTCGACGTAGGCCTACTTGTTGACGAGGGGGATTATGGGAAGGCTTAACTGTTGACGAGGAGGATCACGGAAAAGCTTACCTCTTGACGAGGGGGATTAAGGGAAAGCCTAACAATTGACGAGGAGGATCATGGAAGGCCTACCTCTTGACGAGGGGGATTATGTATAAGCCTAACTGTTGACGAGGAGGATTCACGGGAAGGACTAACGGTTGACGAGGAAGAGCATGAGAAGGTGCAACGGTTGACGAGAGGATCATGAGAAGGCCTACCTGTTGACGAGCGTGATCATGGTCCTACCGCAGCATCCACAGCCGCCCATACGTGGCAGTACTCGGCCTCCGCAGCAGACAGTTCGGACCGTGTCGTACCTCACCCGTCCGCAACCTGCCGCAGGAATACAAAGACGATAACATCTTCGAATGCAGTGATACGGCGTCTTAGTTCATGCTATTTAGTTAAATGTTTACCTTTCAAGAAACTGTTTTCCCCCTATATTTCGGTTGTTTTTCACAGCCTTCTTCGGCGGACTGAATTTCACGGTCTTATCACATGACCTACATCATGTGACACAAACTGGAGCATGACTGGCCGGAGTTCCTGGCCAATGTCTCTGTTTAGTGACGGCTTCCCCTGTGTGTGTTAATGGTCTCTTTGGTTGTTCTCCTATGCAACTTATCTTCAAGGTCTACGATGTTTACATCCCTCATTGAACGCTTGTGATTAACTTCTGTTCGCCACCGGTGATAGGGATAGGTAGACACGATAGGTGTTCTTTAATTCGTGTGCCCAGTGACCGTGACAGACAGCCTTTAAAAATTCTACGATTTGAATTCTGTAAACATTCTACGCATAAAACAAAAACGTTTCTTGAGAGGGTTTTTTTTTAACTGAACGACGATAACAGATGTGACACAAGATTGCAATGTTAACCCGGCACACCACTGCATCATGGTGGCGTCCATCAAGATCTTATGTTTGTTCTAGAACTTTTATTGTTACATATTACTTTAATAGAAACGATTTGAATTCTTTTAAAATTCTTGGCTCAGCTGCAGAAAAGAGCTTTCTTCTAGAGTGCAATCAAAGAGAAAAACGATGGTGTCATATCATACGCACTGCGGTAGGACGTAGTGACGCGGGTCTGGGTCTGGGTCTGGGTCTGATAGTATCGTCGGTAGGTGTTCCAGAAGGCGTTGCCGTACCCTCCGTATCCGCCGTAGTAACCCTGAGAGCTGGCGTCATGAACGCAGCACGCCAGGACCACGCAGAGTGCCACGGCGCAAGATATCTTCATGACGATGCAAGACCTGGCGACAAGCAAGATTCGAGTGTGTGCAAACACGTCGGCGTCACGATAACTCTGACAAGT
>JAODUO010000867.1:180000-197500 GCA_025642075.2 Ridgeia piscesae | reverse complement strand
AAGTAAGGTAATAAGTGGGGGAGCTAGAGTGAACAAGTAAGGTAATAAGTGGGGGAGCTAGAGTGAACAAGTAAGGTAATAAGTGGGGGAGCTAGAGTGAACAAGTAAGGTAATAAGTGGGGAGCTAGAGTGAACAAGTAAGGTAATAAGTGCGGGAGCTAGAGTGAACAAGTAAGGTAATAAGTGGGGAGCTAGAGTGAACAAGTAAGGTAATAAGTGCGGGAGCTAGAGTGAACAAGTAAGGTAATAAGTGCGGGAGCTAGAGTGAACAAGTAAGGTAATAAGTGGGGGAGCTAGAGTGAACAAGTAAGGTAATAAGTGGGGGAGCTAGAGTGAACAAGTAAGGTAATAAGTGGGGAAGAGCTAGAGGGAACAAGTAAGGTAATAAGTGGGGGAGCTAGACTGAACAAGTAAGGTAATAAGTGGGGAGCTAGAGTGAACAAGTAAGGTAATAAGTGGGGGAGCTAGAGTGAACAAGTAAGGTAATAAGTGGGGAGCTAGAGTGAACAAGTAAGGTAATAAGTGGGGGAGCTAGAGTGAACAAGTAAGGTAATAAGTGGGGGAGCTAGAGTGAACAAGTAAGGTAATAAGTGGGGTGCTAGAGTGAACAAGTAAGGTAATAAGTGGGGTGCTAGAGTGAACAAGTAAGGTAATACGTGAAGAGCTAGAGTGAACAAGTAAGGTAATAATGGGGAGCTAGAGTGAACAAGTAAGGTAATAAGTGGGGGAGCTAGAGGGAACAGGTAAGGTAATAAGTGGGAGAGCTAGAGTGAACAAGTAAGGTAATAAGTGGGGGAACTAGAGTGAACAAGTAAGATTATAAGTGGGGAGCTAGAGTGAACAAGTAAGGTAATACGTGGGGGAACTAGAGTGAACAAGTTAGGTTATAAGTGAGGGAACTAGAGTGAACAAGTATGGTAATAAGAGGGGGAACTAAAGTGAAAAAGTAAGGTAATTAGTTGGGAACTAGAGTGAACAAGTAATGTAATATGTGGGGGAGCTAGAGTGAACAAGTAAGGTAATAAGAGGGGAACTAGAGTGAACAAGTAAGGTAATAAATGGGGAACTAGAGTGAACAACTAAGGTAATAAATGGGGAACTAGACTGAACAAGTAAGGTTATAAGGGAGGAGCTAGAGTGAAAAAGGTAATCAGTGGTGGAGCTAGAGTGAAAAATAAGGTAATAAGTGGGTGAACTAAAGTGTACAAGTAAGGTAATAAGTGGGTAGCTAGAGTGAACAAGTAAGGTAATACGTGCGGTAGATAGAGTGAACAAGTAAGGTAATAAGTGCGGGAGCTAGAGTGAACAAGCAAGGTAATAAGTGGGGGAGCTAGAGTGAACAAGTAAGGTAATACGTGCGGTAGATAGAGTGAACAAGTAAGGTGCTAAGTGCGGGAGCTAGAGTGAAC
Source organism: Ridgeia piscesae (assembly GCA_025642075.2). Classification (NCBI taxonomy): domain Eukaryota; kingdom Metazoa; phylum Annelida; class Polychaeta; order Sabellida; family Siboglinidae; genus Ridgeia; species Ridgeia piscesae. The sequence continues at coordinate 196,091 of JAODUO010000867.1, read as the reverse complement.
AAGCAAGGTAATAAGTGGGGGAGCTAGAGTGAACAAGTAAGGTAACAAGTGGAAGAGCTAGAGTGAACAAGTAAGGTTATAAGTGTGGGAGCTAGAGTGAACAAGTAAGGTAATAAGTGGGGGAGCTAGAGTGAACAAGTAAGGTAATAAGTGGGGGAGCTAGAGTGAACAAGTAAGGTAATAAGTGGGGGATCTAGACTGAACAAGTAAGGTAATACGTGGGGGAGCTAGAGTGAACAAATTAGGTAATAAGTGGGGGAGCTAGAGTGAACAAGTAAGGTAATAAGTGGGGGAGCTAGAGTGAACAAGTAAGTTAATAAGTGGGGGAGCTAGAGTGAACAAGTAAGGTAATAAGTGGGGGAGCTAGAGTGAACAAGCAAGGTAATAAGTGGGGGAGCTACACTGAACAAGTAAGGTTATAAGTGCGGGAGCTAGAGTGAACAAGTAAGGTAATAAGTGGGGGAGCTAGACTGAACAAGTAAGGTAATAAGTGGGGGAGCTAGAGTGAACAAGCAAGGTAATAAGTGGGGGAGCTAGACTGAACAAGTAAGGTTATAAGTGCGGGAGCTAGAGTGAACAATAGTAAATGAATAATGGATGAAAAATAGTAAACTAAAGTTAAATGCAAACAAGACCGAATTTATGATCATTGGTACCGTAACGCAGCGTGCAAAACTCGACGGCTTTCCCCCGACACATATCCTAAATCAGAGTGTAACACCAGCCCCCTCCGTTTCAAATCTCGGAGTTAACTTTGACGAAAGCTTCAATTTCAAACAGCACATATCAAAAACATGCCGTTGCTGTTTCTACCATATCCGTGATCTTTGTCGTATTCGCAGATTTTTATCATTTTCTGTTGCTAATACCATCGCGACAGCTCTAGTAAGCAGCAGACTTGACTACTGCAATTCCCTCCTTTACAATACTGCGAACAAGGATATTGCAAGACTTCAACGTGTCCAGAACTGCTTGGGAAGGGTAGTTACGCGTTCTCCTCGTTTTTCTAGCTCGGTGCCGCTTCTAAAATCATTGCACTGGCTCCCTGTGCATTATCGCATTATTTTCAAGATTTGCTAAATATCCTATCAAGCACTCGCATCTAAACAACCAACATATCTAAACTCAATGCTAACTCCAGCAAGGAATTCCAGAGAGCTACGCTCAACCAGTAGTAACCCACTTTACATCCCTCGGGTTAAGACGAAAGCTGGGACCCGAGCTTTCTCGGTTGCTGCACCAACTCTGTGGAATTCGCTTCCTGTCAGTGTCAAGTCGGAAGGTAATATAGTTTCCTTCCGCCGACGTCTAAAAACATATCTCTTTAATGCTGCCTATCCTCCTTAGCTTCCTAGAACCTTCGTCCATCCATCAACGACTCACGCACTGTTCTACGTTTACGCAATTGCTTAACCCCTTTGGTTTTGTCGCGCCACTGAGCTTGATCTTCGAGGATATTGGCGCATAAGAAGTTATTATTGTTTATTATTATTATTATTATTATTATTATTATTATTATTATTATTATTATTATTATTATTATTATTATTATTATTATTATTATTATTATTATTATTATTATTATTATTATTATTATTATTATTATTATTATTATTATTATTATTATTATTATTATTAATAATAATATAGAGCTAGAGTGAACAAGTTAGGTAATATGTGCGGGAGATAGAGTGACAAGTTAGGTAATATGTGCGGGAGATAGAGTGAACAATTAAGGTAATACGTGCGGGAGCTAGAGTGAACAAATAATGTAGTTAATGGGGGAACGAGAATGAACAAATAAGGTAATAAGTGAGGGAACTAGAGTGAACAAGTAATGTAATATGTGGGGGAGCTAGAGTGAACAAGTAACGTAATAAGAGGGTAACTAGAGTAAACAAGTAAGGTAATAAATGGGGAACTAGAGTGAACAAGTAAGGTAATAAGTGGGGGAACTAAAGTGAAAAAGGAAGGTAATTAGTGGGGAACTAGAGTGAACAAGTAATGTAATAAGTGGGGGAACTAGAGTGAACAACTAAGGTAATAAATGGGGAACTAGAGTGAACAAGTAAGGTTATAAGGGAGGAGCTAGAGTGAAAAAGGTAATCAGTGGTGGAGCTAGAGTGAAAAATGAGGTAATAAGTGGGGGAACTAAAGTGTACAAGTAAGGTAATAAGTGGGTAGCTAGAGTGAACAAGTAAGGTAATAAGTGGGGGAGCAAGAGTGATCAAGTAAGGTAATAAGTGGGGGAACTAAAGTGTACAAGTAAGGTAATAAGTAGGTAGCTAGAGTGAACAAGTAAGGTAATACGTGCGGTAGATAGAGTGATCAAGTAAGGTAATACGTGGGGGAGCTAGAGTGAACAAGTAAGGTAATAAGTGGAGGAGCGAGAGTGAACAAGCAAGGTTATAAGTGCGGGAGCTAGAGTGAACAAATAAGGTAATAAGTGCGGGAGCTAGAGTGAACAAATAAGGTAATACGTGGGGAGCTAGAGTGAACAAGTAAGGTAATAAGTGCGGCAGCTAGAGTGAACAAATAAGGTAATAAGTGGGGGAGCTAGAGTGAACAAGTAAGGTAATAAGTGCCGGAGCTAGAGTGAACAAGTAAGGTAATAAGTGGAGAGCTAGAGTGAACAAGTAAGGTAATAAGTGGAGAGCTAGAGTGAACAAGTAAGGTAATAAGTGCCGGAGCTAGAGGGAACAGGTAAGGTAATAAGTGGAGAGCTAGAGTGAACAAATAAGTTAATATGTGCGGGAGATAGAGTGAACAAATAATGTAGTTAATGGGGGAACGAGAATGAACAAATAAGGTAATAAGTGGGGGAACTATATTGAACAAGTTATGTAGTAAGTGGAGATCTAGGGTGAACAAGTAAGGTAATAAGTGGGGGAACTAGAGTGTTCAAGTAAGGTAGTAAGCGTACGTTTTAAGGTAGTGTTGAAACGCTTGAACAACCATTTCTCAAGCATAAGACTATACCATTTACAGGACATGTGACCATGATTTGATGAGCCACCTTATAGTGTTTATAAATTTTCAAAGTTTGATGTCTTTGGCGCTGTTGCCACCATTACCCTCGAGCTGCATTTGGTTTGACTCGCTCCTATCTAATCAATGTCAATGTTCGCTTTTTTCTTGTCCGAATACCTTCAATAATAGATATTCCTGCGCGAAAATAAGTAAATGGTGCCCTGTTATATCTGGTTTGAGTGACTTATATCAACATATCATTTGTATGCATGTTCAGAATAAAAAAGTGAAATAAAATTATTTTGAAAGTTTGAAAGGTTAATTAAAGTATACAGTGGCTCATCAAATCGTGGTCACATATCCTGTAGATGGTGTGTTATTTTGCTTGGCCAATGGTTGCTTAAGCGTGTCAGCCCTTTCTTAAATGGTGGCGGAATAGTGAAATAATTTTACTTATCTAACAATAAGACGGAACATGCAGATACAAGACGGCCGTAGATCCTATGTTAGTTTGGACTCTTCGAACAAACTTGCACTAGATGATCGGAGTTGGCTAGGTTATTTTGTACAGGGGTACGAAATTAATGTAGATATGTTGGTGTCTTGCATGAAACTTCCCGGTATGTAAATGTACAGAATGTAAAGCACTTTAGGAAGATAGTTGTGCTATCCATATACAGTGTATATGTATTTAGTAAAATTTAGATAATGTAAAAGCTAATACAGACACACAACATGAAACACTAGAAGTTTACGTGATATATTTAACGCATGTTGCAGTCCGGTAAACTCTTTCTACCATCCACACCTCAATGCTCTACTGGTTGGCATCAGAAAACGCTGTTTTGCTGGTGTTACGAGATGCAAGAAAACGATTGCAACGACCATGCTCTACGCCAGCTTCAAGACTGCCTGTGAAGCAGGGAAGGGATCATGGGATAGGGTGAGTTCCGGTGACGTGGTCTCCTCACTTTCAGGAACGCTTCTGAGCCCTTTGCCAGACGCGATGTAGTTCATGTACTTCAGAACAGTTGTAGTTTAGGGGACTTTTGCCAATCTGTTAAGTTCATAAACCTCAGAAAAAAAGTAGGTTGGGAAACTTTTTGCCAAACGTTCATGCATTTCAGAATATATGTAGTTTGGAGAACCTTTGCCAAAAGCTATATAGTTCATGTATTTCAGATTAACTGTAGTTTGGGGAACTTTGTTCTAATTCAATAATGTAATACAGTTTGTAGTTACAGTGCGGGGAACGTTACGATTACTTCTATACTTCCAGTGATTAAAAGGCCAGTTTGTTTTAAATTTGTGATGACAGTTTCTGGTAAATATGTCAGATAGTACTGTTAGTGGTGTATAATATGATTCCTAATTTAAAGATTTTTAAAATAATGATAATGATGTTTATTCACTTGCAGCCATAGCGGCGGAAAAGTACAAATATAATATTACGACTGGAAAAACAATTCATTAACGTATATTAGCAAAACTATATGTGAAAGCATAACTATGTATAACTATATATTGAAATGTTACTAATTAGAATATCTGGTAAAATGATAAAACGATAAAATAAAGTAGGATAATGATATTGTAAATGTCCTCTAATATGAATATAATAGTTTGACTGATTAAAGTGTTAGAGTTTTTTTTATATAAAATATTGAGCAAAGTAGATTATTAAACTACAACTGGAATATGTAACCTGAATAAGTGAAATTATAACTCATTAAGAATCTAAATAGTAAAAAATTTATCACTGAATAAATAGCTCAAACGATTCGCAGCCCATAGCAAGTAATACTCGTGTGTGAAATGGAATGTCCAGTACTGCCAGTTGTACTGTCCGTATGACTCGAAAGTGTTCTGTACATCAGACATTTCATACAATATATCTCCCACTTGACTAAACATGCAGCTGCAATGGTGTTGCAGGGCGGCAGTACACCGGATAGTGACTGCGTGTTATGGGGACGGCTGGACCTGCCACTCTAGCCAGCGACGACAGCGATGATTAAGATCAGTTCCTTTCCCAGCACAGACCGACTGGACCAGTGCCGAGGGACAGCGCGGTTCTAGATCACAACTTATAGTAAAAAAAGTGTTTCATATTTCATAGGATAAAATGTGGGTTGCCGCATTTTACACTCACATGACCATGAGACCGACGGTGATGACGCAGTCAACTGGCGCGCGGAGCTATGGCGACGAGGCATAGCTGTTAAAGGGGCATGTCTGTACATTACATATATTAACTTATCTTCTTTTGCGGTTTGGTGGTATAGATATATTTTGTGCGCAGCGAAATGGCGAAGAGATTGACATTTTTATAGTCACTTGCCGTTAATGTCACGAAGAAAGTGATACCTCAATCACGGTTCACAAAGAAAATCTATCATGATTCATATTGTTGCACCTGATCACGAAACACAAAGCTAAAAAGAGCATTCACGTTTCACGAGGAAATAATCTGCAAGTCACGTTTCACGAATATAACCCCTCAGTATAGTTGTGTTTTATATGCAACAGCTGACCTATCGACCACTTCACACTGAGATAATAAAAAGTACCTTTATGTTTACTCCAAGTATATATTGTGTTACTTGTACTTCAACAACTTTGTTACTTGTACTTCAAGTATATTTTTCAAAAAGTCCTTTTACTTGAGTAGCTTTTTCGTTAGTTACTTTTATTTTTTCTTCAGTACAAAATAAATGTGTGCGTGTGTGCGTGTGTGCGTGTGTGCGTGTGTGCGTGTGTGCGTGTTGCGTGTGCGTGTGTGCGTGTGTGCGTGTGTGCGTGTGTGCGTGTGTGCGTGTGTGCGTGTGTGCGTGTGTGCGTGTGCGCGTGTGCGCGTGTGCGCGTGTGCGCGTGTGCGCGTGTGCGCGTGTGCGCGTGTGCGCGTGTGCGCGTGTGCGCGTGTGCGCGTGCGCGCGTGCGCGCGTGCGTGCGTGTGTGTGTGTGTGCGTGTGTGCGTGTGTGCGTGTGTGCGTGTGTGCGTGTGTGCGTGTGTGCGTGTGTGCGTGTGTGCGTGTGTGCGTGTGTGCGGTGTGCGTGCGTGTGTGCGTGTGTGCGTGTGTGCGTGTGTGCGTGTGTGCGTGTGTGCGTGTGTGTGCGTGTGTGCGTGTGTGCGTGTGTGCGTGTGTGCGTGTGTGGTGTGTGCGTGTGTGCGTGTGTGCGTGTGTGCGTGTGTGCGTGTGTGTGTGTGTGTGTGTGGTGTGTGCGTGTGTGGCTGTGCGTGCGTGTGTGCGTGTGTGCGTGGTGGTGTGTGCGTGGTCGTGTGTGCGTGTGTGCTGTGTGCGTGTGTGCGTGTGTGCGTGTGTGCGTGGTGCGTGGTGCGTGGTGCGTGCGTGTGTGCGTGTGTGCGTGTGTGCGTGTGTGCGTGTGTGCTGGCGTGTGTGCGTGTGTGCGTGTGTGCGTGTGTGCGTGTGTGCGTGTGTGCGTGTGTGCGTGTGTGCGTGTGTGCGTGTGTGCGTGTGTGCGTGTGTGCGTGTGTGCGTGTGTGCGTGTGTGCGTGTGTGCGTGTGTGCGTGTGTGCGTGTGGCGTGTGTGCGTGTGTGCGTGTGTGCGTGTGTGCTGTGTGCGTGTGTGCGTGTGTGGTGCGTGTGTGCGTGTTGCGTGTGTGCGTGTGTGCGTGTGTGCGTGTGTGCGTGTGTGCGTGTGTGCGTGTGTGCGTGTGTGCGTGTCGTGTGTGCGTGTGCTGCTGCGCGTGTGCGCGTGTGCTTGCGTGTGCTTGTCTTGTGCTGGCGTGTGCGTCGGTGTGGGGGTGTGCTCTTCGCGTTGGTTGCGCGTGTCGCTTCGCGCTGCCGCGCGTGCGCGCGTGCCGTGCGCGTGTGCGCGTGCGCGTGCTTGCTTCCTACACCCATGTCTGCCATCCATGCCAGTATAAGCCGATGACACAAACGTGAACGAACTATACCAACATCGGTACTCATCCTTGTAACTTGTCATCTATACGAGCGCCATCTACTAAAATTGAAATCAGCAACACAACTACACTCATCAACCTTTCACAATATCTTTATTCATGTTGTCTCGTTGACAACAGAGACAATACAACATCGCTGGTAGATATATATTATATATATACAATTCGAGGTATTCCAACCGGGCACAAACGTAACTAACTGCCGTCTGAATAGCACTGCATACAACAGCTTAACGATGCCTTGGCGACATCTTCACTTCCGCCTTAGGCACTATTGCTGCAAGACCATGTCACCACTCCAGCCCGTGTTTGGCAGATGTTCACCGAGGTGTCGTTGACGCCTACGCGTAGTTGTTGTAGCCATTGTAGACGACTGAGCCACCATTGCAAGAATAGTAGTTGGAGTTGTAGCCACGCCCCCCGCAGCATGAGTTGTAGCCGATGCGACGGTACGTCACAGAACCGTGACAGCACATCCTGACGACAACCAAAGACAGACACATGAATTCCGTTACGTAAAACATTTAGTAAGTGACATTTGCATTTAACATCATTCACCAATGTTTAATTAATATAATTATTAATGAAAAATACACGAATTACTTACCACTATAAAATTTAATACTATTTTGGTAAGTAGACAATTATCTGTTACGTATGTTAGTTGGTCTAAACCACAGTTTATCTAAGCGATTTCTGGCTTATTGAAAATGTATGTTTCGAAGAATGAAATCAGAAAGCGGTGCGTCAATTAATAATATCCTGACGAAAGCCAACGCCAGACATTACATTTACAATTTGCTTTTTTAATCCAAACATTATATGGATGTATGTGGGTGGATTAAGGGTCCATTTGGGATAAATTTTGGGAGGAAATGTTAGTAATTCCGTAACTTGATGACACATGTTAGTTATTAATTATTAACTTGTCAATGTATCTCTTGTAATTATTTGGCCATTCATTTTTTTATTCATGATTGGTGGGTCGGTATAATTTATCCTACCCAAAAAAGTTTTTATTTAATTTTAATTTTTACAAAGCCGTTATTAAAAAACATTCATGTAATCATGTCATTTTATAAACTTATGATACGTTAAAGAGAAACTATTAGTTAACTAAATATTGCCATCATAAAGCATAAACAAGTTACGAACGTGGTATGCAGGCGCCTGGTAAAACTAACAAATAGATACAGCTTATGACTATTCCTGAATACGTTTCCAGCATGCGTAAAGAAATACGAGCAATTTCAATAATTGGACTGCTCTGTCTATGTCCCGTTCGGACAACTGGCATTCTGTAATTGTTTCGAGACTTTCGGACGCCAGAAGTATATCCATATAGGTAGGTGTTCTATTATAGAATGTTACACTGTGAAACTTTGCTATTACGGTCGCCTTGGGGGGGGGGGCGAAGATTATGTGAATTGCGGGTTGACGTAATTGTCAATACTTTATGGAATGTTGAAATAATTTGGAACTATCCTAAGGTGACCTTATTTCCGAAGTGACTACATTACGGAGATGACGATAAACCAATATTCCACAACATTGCATCTATTGACAACGATGGGTAAACGAAATATAGCCTCGCAGCTACTACAGTTCTCTCTTTCTTTTCCATTGACGGCCATTTACCATTTTGATGTGTTGTCAGATTACAATATAATGAAACTGTGCCATTCAAATACGTTAAAATTCTTTCGAGACAGCCCCTGTCATCGTGTCACTGATATGCTAATCATACATCGCCAAAATATAAACCAACCGTTGTGTCTAACAATATTCCTCCAAAGTAGCCATGTCTTTCTGCACGCATGCATTTCGTGTAAATAAAAATGACAGCCAGTCACTATATCAACTACACTATTGCATATATGTCATTTCACTGCTTATACAAGCTAGCACTCAATTATTTGCCAGTAGGCCTGATCTTTTGTATTCATATTTAACAAAAACGTTTATTTGCAATTTCGAACTTTACCTGTTTCTAGGTCCTATGGAAGGCTTAGTTGTTGACGAGGGGATCATGGGAAGGCTTACATGTTGACGAGGGGATCATGGGAAGGCCTATATAACGGACGAAGGGGATCATGGGAAGGCTTAGTTGTTGACAAGGGGATCATGGGAAAGCTTATACAATGGACGAAGGGGGTCACGGGATGGCCTACTTGTTGACGAGGGGATCATTGGAAGGCCTATACAATGGACGAAGGGGATAATGGGAAGGTTTCCTTTGTGACGAAGAAAAAGCCTATTGTTGACGATGGGGTTAATCATATGACGTACTTCTTGTTGATTGAGATCATTGTAATGCCTTCTTATTGAGGAGCGGATCATGGGAAGGTGTACCTGTTTGTGAGGGGTATCAAGGGATTGCCTAACTGTTGACGAGGGGATCATAATTAAGGCCTACCAGTCGACGAGGGGATCAGGGGAATCCCTAACGGTTGACGAGGTGGATCATAAGAAGGCCTACCTATGGTCGAGGGGATATCACAAGAAGGCCTACCTGTTGACGAGGCGGATCACGGTCCTACCGCAGCATCCACAGCCGCCCACACGTGGCAGGACTCGGCCGGCGCAGCAGACAGTTCGGTATGTGTCGTACCTCACGCCGCCGCAACCTGCGATAGTCAAATAACAACGATATTACTGCATAGCGGGCGCACGAAATCGTGGTACGTAGCCGTGGATAAGCGATTTGTCCGTATATTGACTGATCAAGCGAATCGTGTCTCAAGTGATTACCCAATCAGATAAATGTGGAGTTGAGAACGACCCACCAATTTCACGTTTAGAGAAAACGACTTCAGAGTTTGTCTTGCCAGATCGCCCCGCGCTGTTTTTCTAAGTAAGTGTTCAAGTTGCTCTTAAATGTAGTTATTGTGTAGAATGTTTGGCATAACTGGGGAATTGTGTCGAATTGGTCGTCATTAACGCGCAAGATATTAATGGTTAAATCCCGTGCTGGGTGTAAACGTTTGGGTAAGTTCATTCAGCTGTATGAATCAGTACTTGGCTATAGACAGTGGTGGATATTTGTGTACGAATTGTGTTCGTGCATTAACTGCAGCAAGACTGCATGTCGAGATGGAGAAGGCGCTCCATTGAACACGTCTGCCAGGGAGTAAATTATATAGCACTTTGAGCAATCCAGAAGACTGGAAAATATATATATATATATATATATATATATATATATATATATATATATATATACAGATGTGTAAAATATTGCAAAATATACAGCTGACACATATTTTGACTGAATAATACACGTCCAAATACCAGATTCTGATACAGGGGTCAAATATCTTCCCCTCTCCCCCTCCCCCTAGGGAAGCCCATACATGCTGTCAGCACGCACTGACTCGCCATACTTCGTGACCTACTCACTCGAGTACGACGTCGTCTGTTGCCAGTAGCGACGTTGCCAGGTCTGCCAGAAGGCGTTGCCGTCGCCGCCGTAGTTGTAGTATTGCGAGCTGACGTCATGGAGACAACACACCAGGACCACGCATAGCGCGACGGCACACACCAGCTTCGTGGACGACCTACGAATGGTACATGGGCGCATCAATCGACCTGATGATAACTGGAGTTGTTTATTGACTCTGTAATCGATTAACCCTTTTGTGTTGATATGCCTCTGAGCTTGGTTTCTAAGGGTTTAGGCGCAGTATAAATTACCTTGTTGTTGTTGTTGTTGTTGTTGTTGTTGTTGTTGTTGTTGTTGTTGTTGTTGTTGTTGTTGTTGTTGTTGTTGTTGTTGGTGTTGGTGTTGGTGTTGGTATTGGTATTGGTATTGGTATTGGTATTGGTATTGGTATTGGTATTGGTATTGGTATTGGTATTATTGTTGTTGGTATTATTATTGTTGTTGTTGTTGTTGTTGTTGTTGTTGTTGTTGTTGTTGTTGTTGTTGTTGATGATGATGATGATGATGATGTTGTTGTTGTTGTTGTAGTTGTAGTTGTAGTTGTAGTTGTAGTTGTAGTTGTAGTTGTAGTTGTAGTTGTTGTAGTAGTTGTTGTTGTTGTTGTTGTTGTTGTTGTAGTTGTAGTTGTTGTTGTTGTTGTTGTTGTTGTTGTTGTTGTTGTTGTTGTTGTTGTTGTTGTTGTTGTTGTTGTTGTTGTTGTTGTTGTTGTTGTTGTTGTTGTTGTTGTTGTTGTTGTTGTTGTTGTTGTTGTTGTTAAAACACATTGAGTTTCTGTAACAAGTGTCTAGCAATCGCAGAATTTTCCAATAATGTGGTATGATGGTTGTATTTTGACAACGAGAAAGTAACATGTTTCAAGTTAGCGAACAGATGAAAAATATAATATAATAAATAAATAATGGAATGACTAGAGCGTAGATAAATAGACATATTTAAGCGAACAGAACGCAGTTAAATATATATATGTAAGCGAACTGAGACATGTTCACCTAGGAAGGGAGAAACGTCGCCTGCGAACGAAATTCTGTAATCAAAATATAATTCATGAAAAAATATATAGTTTATCTTACGAAATGACGGATGCAAATTTTCGACATAAAAATGCTTTCTATCTAGCCACAATAAGGTTTCAATACATTAATCAAGCTACATTTGTGTTAATAAATGTTGGCAAGCATACAGACACGGATGCTTGTGTGCACACGTAACAAACCAAGCGATACTTATTCTGAAATATCACTACGCACACAAACGCCATGATTATTCAAGTTATCCAACACCTCCGTAATAACGACTACTGCGACAAAAAAGATGATACTTATTCGAACATGAAACGCTGCACCTAACACGAACCCTTCTTCTCGCTTAGTTGCGTCTACTCACATTGTTTCTTGTCTGGCGGCTTTCGATGGCTGCAAGTCGGATGTCTATCTGGAGGTATCGGTGAAGCTTGTGTCCAGCCATCGGCCGAGCCGCTTTTTATACGCAATCGTCGGAAGCGACTGTCGCCGTCACGTGACCAGCACGCTGCCCTGGTGTCCAGCGGTACCATCAAAGCCGAGAGAAAGACAATACACATGTATCGAGCGTCCTGTTACTCGTTGAATCAGCCGACAAACAAAGACGTCTCGTCATGAAGCGGAAACAAATTCCAGACGATGCTGGACAGCGGAATGAATCCTGTTGACTTTAGAACAAGAACAAGAAGTATATGTGTGACCCATAAAAGTAAATCATAATAAGAGTGAATACAACACACATAACATTCATAGAGCGCAGTGAGTCAGTGGGTAAAGCTTCGGACTCTCGCCTACTCAGCTATATAAATGAGTACCTGGCCATAGACAATGGTGGATGTGTGTACGAGCAGCCTTCGCGCATTAATTGTAGCATGTGGCTGGATGCTTCCCAGAGAAGCCGAGATGGTGTCTGAGTGAACAGGTCTGCCAGGGAAATAAAGTGTAAAGCGCTTTTAACGGTCCTGAGGACGGGATACGATGCGTATAAAAGAACTTGCCTTTATATGCATTTTCACAAATAAAACAAATAGACACACATAACATACAATAATAATAATAATAATAATAATAATAATAATAATAATAATAATAATAATAATAATAATAAAATAATAATAATAATAATAATAATAATAATAATAATAATAATAATAATAATAATAATAATAATAATAATAAAATAATAATAACAAATAATATCAAATATTAACAGATAATAAGAAACAACAACAAACAGTTCAAAATAATAATAAAAACGTACATACACCTTTTATTTTAAACCAGATTTTAAACTCTAGTTTTATAGCATTAGAACGTCACATGTATCAATAGCATTATTAGCAAACATGCTACTCGCGCTGTCCCATCGGTTATATCCCAAAATTCGTTGTAGGCAACTTTAGCTTTTAAATGAAGGCCTTTATTAAAGTTAACCCATAATTGGGAACAATAAATTGTACAACAATATGCATGAAACAGATGTAGTTAAACACCTATGGAAAAGTGGTGAAATTTTCTGATAATGCTATTAGATCTGGCAAAAACAATTACCTAGATGTCTCAAAATATCTTCATCGTCTTTCAGGTTATCGCAAGCTATCACACCTAACTAGTTTGCTTGGTTGACATATGCAAGCTTGTTTACGTTCATATGCATATCTGAACATTTAAGGTGAAAGCCACATGGTTTGAAGACTATACATACCTGATAGGGTTATTACACTTATATTATGTGCAATAACACATAAATCGTCAGCATAAAATACATAATTAATGCAGCAGTTGTGTATGTGGCAACCTATTCCAGCACTATTGAGTATATTGCTTAAATCGTCATTGTACACGATACCTAAAGATGGGGACAAATCCCACCTTGTCGAACACCATTTGAAACATTATAAAGTCCGAGGTTGTAGAACCCCATTTGATACAAAATGTTTGGGTTCTGTACCAGTATAACAGGTTACGGATAAGTAGAACAGGCACACTTCGATTAAGCAATTTTCAAAAAAGTCTAGTGATTGACTCCGTCAAAGGCTATTGATGCGTCTAGAAAGCCGGAATACACTGCGCTATTTTTACTTTTATAGTTCTGAATAACATGGTTGAAAGCAAATGCACAGTGGTCAGCACAGTGTTACCTTTTAAATCTAAACTGGTTGTTAATTGTATCCAGTTACGGTGTCAAAAGTTCGCAATATAATTACAAATATTTTTGAAGCCGTGACAAGCGCTATTGGTCTGTAGTTATTTATATTGCTCGTAACTTATTTTTTACCAATGGTGTTGTAATAGTTTTCATAATGTCAACAGGTAGATGTCGGTGAGAGATAACTCTGTTATAGAACATGGACAACAGTATAGTTATGCGCCTATCGGAATGCATAGTGTTCGGCAGAACGTTGCCACATGCACTAGTGACGGCTGCACGATAGATGGCGCCACCCAACAATGCCATAATAATGTGGTTACGATGTCCTTCCAAAATGGAAGTCCTTTGGAGTTGTCTACTTTGTTGATGGACATGTATAGGCCTTCGGTGGTGGCTGTAAACTATTGTAATGGTAAATGGTGAGGTTGTTATCCTGCGTTCGTTACGCCATGGGTGGGTGTAAACTATTGCTATGGTAAATGGTGAGCTTGTTACCATTCGTTCGTTACGCCATGGGTGGATGAAACTATTGTAATGGTAAATGGTGAGCTTGTTACCCTTCGTTCGTTACACCAGGGTGGATGTAAGCTGACGAGGCAGTACTCGTGTATTTGAGCCACTTTGTATGTGGTACAAACAATACCCACCTGAAAATTCCTGCATACACCAATGGCTTACTTGTGAACTTTTATATATGGCTTTTACATGAATGCAAACGACCTTGGAGGTCTGGAGTTCAAAACATACTTATATACCATTCAACCAATGTTGTAAAATAGGTTAATGGCGATTTTAAATAAACAGTGCACGTTGCCGACCGCCCCGTGTCTGGTGTCTACAGCGGCAGGTGCACCTGGCGAGTTCACGGTTGATGAATCGGCGCATGCGTAAGAACACGATCTTAATCGAGACAACATGGCCACGCTTTCAGGAACAGCGGCGTCGATGACACGTGTGTTACATCATGTCCGCTTTGACATGCGCTGCTTGCAGACGTTGCTCGTCAATCGAATGCACGCACGATAAAGGTCACTGAACCTGTTGTGACACGTTGGCATGACGGTTCATGTCAAGGTAAGACACAGTGTCGGCCATCCCGAAACTGTAAACAAAATTGATTATTCGGTGTATTGTATAAGTCTTAATTTTTAGATTTATTGCTATATTTTCTTAACTTATAAAATGCTGCATTCTATATTTAAATTTTATGTAATCCATTCTGTGATGCCATATAAACGATATCATTACGTCGTAAATATGTCACAGCTAAGTACTTATAGTGACAGTAGTAGCCACGTCTGCCGACCGGTGCATCCGGCAGTTCATGGACCACTGCAACGGACATCTCACTGAACACATGCCTACCATGTCAGAGCATGGTTTGCTTTCGCGTTCTGCGTGAAGCTAGACAGGCATGCTACACAATATAGTACACATGCATGGTTGTGTGTAATTTCCTGCGCAAATAAATCTAAATACAAACGTTCGACATAAGGCCTTGCAAACGAACGGCAATGGTAAAACCAGCTGTGAGTTGTGGTGTTTACAAAGAAGATGTAGAGTCTACGGTTTAACTTATTCAGTCCATCGCGTCATTCGTCTCTGTAACAAACGCTTCCATTTATCAAACGGAAGCTATACTTGTTTAACGAATCATTTTGGTTAGTTTGATAGGTGCCCACTTGAGATGTTGAGCATCCGTGTTGTATTTGTTACAAGGAGGTACTAAACGTGCGGGGTCTGACCTTAATTACAACTCCAAAAAAATACCGAAGAATGTATTAATGAAATTCATGTATGTCAGATTCGGATCATAAATATTCAGCGCTCAACCGTTTACGCTCCGTAAATGAACAGTTTAAACGTAACGAGCCTCGAGGTCACCGCAGTGAAGTCAAGCCTTTACGTCTGTTACAAGTACGACGCGGCCACTTCAATTCCCTCATTCGTTTTTAGCAGCATCCAGATAAGTAATCACATGAATTGATCACAATCATCAAGTAAACACCACAAACATATTGATCATAGAAAGATTCCGATTTACGGATTATGTTTAAAAAGAACATCGGGCAAAATAAAAGCAAAGTTCCATTTTGTGTGAAGAGGAAGGGGCAAAATAGCTTTATTCGTTGATGTTTTTACTATCACCCCAATCAGTGTTTCTATGGAAATGTGTCAAAATAAACGCTGACCTACTTTGAAGGATACAGCCCTTTAATCAACATTTTACCATGACCCCACTACATTGTTGCAGAGTTATGTACGGTATCACTTTAAGTACACAAGTACGACAGGTCTACACGCACGAAGCGCTTGAAAAATGGGGTTCGAACCTAGGTCCATGAAGATTTATGGGTCTACTTACTAAACACAGGAGCATATCGCATCTAAAAATAACCACAATGAACGTAGCCTGTAGGGCCGTGGAGTCAATTATTTCAAGCGTAGGCGACGGTTCGTCAGGAAACGGTTACATGGAAATATGCATTTGATGAAGCAGTCACGGTCAGAGTTTGGACAGGTGTCCTCCCGCTCGTCAATCTGGTTATTTTGCGTTCATTTATGTGACGAGAGGACAGT
>JAODUO010000867.1:170000-177500 GCA_025642075.2 Ridgeia piscesae | reverse complement strand
AACGAACGAACGAACGAACGAACGAACGAAGAAGACGAACGAACGACGACGAACGAACGAACGAACGAACGAACGAACGAACGAACGAACGACGAACGAACGAACGAACGAACGAACGAACGAACGAACGAACGAACGAACGAACGAACGAACGAACGAACGAACGAACGAACGAACGAACGAACGAACGAACGAACGAACGAACGAACGAACGAACGAACGAACGAACGAACGAACGAACGAACGAACGAACGAACGAACGAACGAACGAACGAACGAACGACGAACGAACGAACGAACGAACGAACGAACGAACGAACGAACGAACGAACGAACGAACGAACGAACGAACGAACGAACGAACGAACGAACGAACGAACGAACGAACGAAAGAACGAACGAACGAACGAACGAACGAACGAACGAACGAACGAACGAACGAACGAACGAACGAACGAACGAACGAACGAACGAACGAACGAACGAACGAACGAACGAACGAACGAACGAACGAACGAACGAACGAACGAACGAACGAACGAACGAACGAACGAACGAACGAACGAACGAACGAACGAACGAACGAACGAACGAACGAACGAACGAACGAACAGAACGAACGAACGAACGAACGAACGAACGAACGAACGAACGAACGAACGAACGAACGAACGAACGAACGAACGAACGAACGAACGAACGAACGAACGAACGAACGAACGAACGAACGAACGGAACGAACGAACGAACGAACGAACGAACGAACGAACGAACGAACGAACGAACGAACGAACGAACGAACGACGAACGAACGAACGAACGAACGAACGAACGAACGAACGAACGAACGAACGAACGAACGAACGAACGAACGAACGAACGAACGAACGAACGAACGAACGAACGAACGAACGAACGAACGAACGAACGATCAGAACGAATGAACAGAACGAATAAATGAACGTTTTATTCAACAACACCAACACCAATAAACATACATGTCCAGTACATGCACGGTGTCGTTAGCTGCTGAAGTCGTCATAGATTAGAATTTGCCATGCCCTTCTCAAACTAAAAAGAACATAATACAATATAATATAATACGAATGTAAACTAAATTACAAAATAATATACATCATGCACAAATCTTTTCACGAGATGTGTGCATTACTAACGTGACACTCGCAAGTCATTTTAAGCGTGACGCCGGTGTGTACCCTGACACATATATAGACAGTAATAACGTATGTGTTTTTGTTAAATTGTGAAAAACGTATTAACGGAGTTATTTTAGTTGTAAAATCGTTCCACATTTGTATACCTTTTTATACGTTATGCATGTATGTGTGTGCGTATGTAGTCATATATGCACCTTATGTATGTATGTATGTATGTATGTATGTATGTATGTATGTATGTATGTATGTATGTATGTATGTATGTATGTATGTATGTATGTATGTATGTATGTATGTATGTATGTATGTATGTATGTATGTATGTATGTATGTATGTATGTATGTATGTATGTATGTATGTATGTATGTATGTATGTATGTATGTATGTATGTATGTATGTATGTATGTATGTATGTATGTATGTATGTATGTATGTATGTATGTATGTATGTATGTATGTATGTATGTATGTATGTATGTATGTATGTATGTAGATTTATGTATGTGTGTATGTGTATGTATGTATGTATGTATGTATGTATGTATGTATGTACGTATGTACGTATGTATGTATGTATTTGATGTATGTATGTATGTATGTATGTATGTATGTATGTATGTATGTATGTATGTATGTATGTATGTATGTATGTATGTATGTATGTATGTATGTATGTATGTATGTATGTATGTATGTATGTTATGTATGTATGTATGTATGTATGTATGTATGTATGTATGTATGTATGTATGTATGTATGTATGTATGTATGTATGTATGTATGTATGTATGTATGTATGTATGTATGTATGTATGTATGTATGTATGTATGTTTATGTATGTATGTATGTATGTATGTTGTATGTATGTATGTATGTAATGCCAGATGAACATATGAATTAGTAATATTATGTATGTTTAATGCAGAGAACATGAAATATTTCGGTTACTTTGTGATATTTCGTTGAACTGGCACATAACAAAACAACGCGCTCGTGCAAACAAACACGTATGAACGCACCCACACTCACGCTCACATGCGAACGCACACGCCGATATACATACACACACACATACAAACACACAAATTTAAGCATGCACGCACCCACACATTTGCAATAAGTATATTATTCATGTTAACGTCAGATCAAAAGACCCGAATTGTTTCTCATATTTCTTCATATTTCTCATGTCGTTTTCATTTGAACAGGTGTACGATCATCAAGCCAACAAAGTCATTGCGGGGAGTTCAAATAAGATCAATAAATATCCGTACACAATGGACCACCCGATGTCTTGCTTATTGTCGTGATAACAAAGATCCCGCTGACGTGTCAATGACGTCCAGCAGGGGTCTTCTAACAGAATACGGACACGCGTGGCTGACCAGGTGTACGTCACGCACCGCTGCTTTTTCTAACAACCGATAAAAAACAGTGTCTTTTCAATTGTCATTCATAAGTCATAACTTCAAAAAATGTGAGGTGCTTTTGCGGATGTTTTATGATCATGCTGACGAAGAGAGTTGTACTAGACAGAGCTTGGTCGCTACCGGAAATGGCGTGTGCACACACACACAATGGTTGTAAGGAAATATATATAATTACTGCACCTTAATTTTACGTGCAACTACTGTCAGACCTGTTTAACTTCACGGCTACTGCTGCAGATCATATTAGTAATAAAATGTTACGCATGTATGCCAGGCAAGTGTTCGTTCCTTCAAAGTAACGCGTGTACGAGACACGACATGCGACTATTATCATATGTTTATGACACACAAGTAACCACGTATTGTAGGTGTAGAATTATGTTGACAGAGAAATTCTAGACAACTCGGTTGTAGGAAATTATGATTACGTTGTTACGTAGCGTCTTCGTAATGTTTGTGCTGCATTTATTGAACAGTTGACATCATTCATGACATTACTACTACTACTACTACTACCACTTCTACTACTACTGCTTACTGCTGCTGCTGCTGCTGCTGCTGCTCTCTGCTGCTGCTGCTGCTGCTGCTGCTGCTGCTGCTGCTGCTGCTGCTCTACTACTACTACTACTACTACTACTCTATACTACTACTACTACTACTACTACTACTACTCTACTACTACTACTACTACTACTACTACTACTACTACTACTACTACTACTACTAATAATAATAATAATAATAATAATAATAATAATAATAATAATAATAATAACACTAACTAAACTAATAATACACTTCTACTGTGCCCGTATCCTCACGAACCTGAATTCAGAGGCGCAACAATAAAAACAGATTTATTCATTACGCATTACCATGAACAGGGACGCGCAAGAGTGTGGCAGGAAATCAATTTTCTACAAAAATGTCCCGGGTCTAGTGCACATTTTGGTTGTTGTTTCATGTGATTTTAATGTAATGACACGTTCCATACAGATTATGGCTGCACTTACACAGTAAGTTTGTTTAAGCTTTATCTTATATAGAAAACGTAATTTTGAGCAGTAAATCTGAGCTGCCAGCAGATATTGGAAAACATTTGAAGACGCGAGACACGTGATAAGCCAATGCCATCCGTGACCAAATTTCCACTGTAATTCTTTGTTTTCTCCAAAATAATGACCTTGTTAAACCTACTTTTGACGGTGCCATTTTTGTTATGGCAAATTACTGATGTAGATTGGTGGTCATATGCATAACGGGTACATCATCGTACCTACTCTAGGTACAAGAACTTATTTCCGCTAACATGAAATAGGGCAAATATATAGAAAATTTTGAGATCGTTATTACGTCGTTATCAAATACCACCCACAACTACTTGTAACTTTTCAGAGTCGGCGTGGCGGTGTACGTAACGATACGACATTCTAAATTAATCGTAATTCGACTCAGTAGAAATATGCAAGTGTGCAGTTGTAATAACACCGTGTGTTCGTTGTTGATGTGGTCAATGTTTGCACTAACCTGCATGTAATATATTTATATACACATATACATACACACATGTATATATATATATATATATATATATATATATATATATATATATATATATATATATATATATATATATCACCGATCAATGAAACATTGCTCTCGGACGCGTTACAAACATGTGCACATATACATCAAACAACGTACTAAGACATAAACGCGTAAAAAGACCTTCATAACAGTCACTAAACTAAAACATTTAAAATATAGACAATTAGGAACACAAATTCTAAAAAAGTATTTTACATTATAGCAATTTGAGCAAGATGGCTAACCTAAAAACAAAATATCATCGAAATAACCGGCCACTAACAAACGAGTGTGACAAACTAACTTGTCTTAGCTCATGCTTGGACCATCGCGACTAACAGCCGAAACCGAGCGACTGTCCAGACTGGTAGAAACATATGTAGTGTGTCAAACAAACGTTCGTCCGTCAGAGCGCTACAAATTATTGTATGTACCGAGAATTTGTGGAGGTTTCGCTAGTCGGACGAGTTGTGTGAGGAACACAACGGTACAAGCTGGTGACATCACGTGGCCCGTCACAAACGCCAATATCCGGTTACACGTCCAGGCTATCGTATTCAGAGGCATGTGTGTTGTTAGTCTTGATGTAAGGATCGTTGTCTCAGGCCATCTACCCACCCACTTATCATATATACCACTACGCTGAGCAAGTTTGAAATGTTTCACCGCTAACCGCTATCGCCATGGTTAAAGTGAAAAGGGCAAGTTCGTACATAGCGCAATGGGATTGCTCCGTGCGCTTTGCTATTTACTTTCCAACAAGGTTTAACAAGAGTAGTATCTCGCAGACAAAGCAACGGATTACAATTGGAAAATATGACACGAGTGACATTGAGCTATCATGTGTCTATCGTCTTCCGATTTATTTTAAAATATTTTTGGCAGCTCAGATTTTTGGCAGCTCAGATTTTTGCTCAAAATTACGTTTCTCATAAGACACAGGTTGCTCTCTTGCAAACAATGCCTTTTCGATTTCAATCTGTATCGAAAATGCTCTCATGACGCGTACAGCAACTACACGTCCGTCGTGTGTGTGTGTGTGTGTGTGTGTGGTGCGTGCGTGCGTGCGTGCGTGCGTGCGTGCGTGCGTGCGTGTGTTTGTGTGTGTTTGTGTGTGTTTGTGTGTGTGTGTGTTTGTGTGTGTTTGTGTGTGTTTGTGTGTGTTTGTGTGTGTTGTGTGTGTGTGTGTTGTGTGTGTGTTGTGTGCGCGTGCGCGTGCGCGTGCGCGTGCGCGTGCGCGTGCGCGTGCGCGTGCGCGTGCGCGTGCGCGTGCACATGTATGTGTGCGTGCGTGCGTGTGTGTGTGACGCCAAGGCCAGCACAGTCACACTAGTTCTTTCTTTTGTAGACAAACTCTTTGCGATTATAAACACTAGGCGTCGCTATCTACTACACAACAACTTGGCGATTACAATCACCAGAGGTCGCTGTCGTGAAGACTCCTTAAACCACGCTTAATGTCGTTCCGTTGTACACTTTCTCTTGAATTAAATCCGATACGATATATCCTCTTAATTATTACAGTCAAAGCTTGTTGCGCTCTTGAAAATAATACCATTGCAGGTAGGCCTAAAGTCAAACATTTATCTCTTGAACTCTATCAATGATCGGAGGTCTTGTTCGTAGTTCACAGTCACTGCACCAGGGGTCACTAGCGGCATACGATTTGGTAGTCATTCGCTAGATGGCGTTCTCAGTTAAAGTCCGTTCTGTTTGTCAGTTTATATTCTGCGTGTTGTTGATTCCAAATAATATTAGTCATCTGATTATGTTATAATCTGGTGTTCTTTTTATCTGGAGCGTGATTGATTTTATACCAGCTGAAGTGGAAACACTAATATTTAAAATTATATATCGATGAGATATTTCAACGTCTCAAATTAGAAACGTCGATATAACCATAAATGGGGAATGTCAAAAGTCGTCATTGGCGCTTGGAAGTGCTGACAATTTATGATAGAAAAGCACAAATGTGTTTTGAGGTTTTTTTACGAAAGGTGGCTATAGTTTCAGAACAATTAATTGTACTAGGGAGTTGCTTCCATTTGGCGAAGCTGCAGAAAAAACACGCCTGTCAATATTCGGCTTATTCGTAGGAACAAAACGTTGTTTGGAAACGGATGATCTAAGGGTCCTAGATATATCAGAGAACTGTAGCAGATTAACGTTTTGCAGCACCCATCCGTTGTATTGCGACTGGTTTCACAGGAAAGAAGACACGAACAATAATACTGTGAGATTACTGTTTAATACTAGCTACGCCCAGCGTACGTAGACTAACTGAGCCTCTACAGCACGATATAACTGTAAATACACGTCGTCACGTAAGTATATAACTGTAAATACAAGTCGTCACGTAAGTATACAACTGTAAATACACGTCGTCACGTAAGTATACAACTGTAAATACACGTCGTCACGTAAGTATATAACTGTAAATACACGTCGTCACGTAAGCGTTACTCGTGGTACTTGTGCGCTAGGCCACCATTTCATTAAAATAAAGATCTCTTCAGGAAATCTCATCTATAGACAAAATATGTTGTTACATTAAATGAATTGTTTTTTCCAAAACGCAAATATATAGGGGACATTATTTCATTGACACACCGGCGACAATGTGACGCTGGCGCTTCGTGATGTTGACATTTTTCAAGTATTCAAGATCACTGTTAATGATCCTAAATTGATTTTAAAGTGCAAAATCGTGTTTAAGAGTACTTAACAACGTTAGTGAAACGGTTCCCTGTTGGAAGTACCAGAAACTCTTGACTCAGGACAACGAAAATAAGGTACTCAGCATTTATAAGCAAACAACAGGTGTCGCCGAAATCAATTTGCTTGACTTGAGGTGTATGTGATTTGCTGTAAACGCGTCTTATATCTATTCCACGAGGTAGACCCGCGAAATGAAATGAAGTTTTCTTTCCAGTATGATATACACTAACAAAGCGCAAGAGAAAACATGGATTATAATATCTAAACGCAATTAGAGTTACACGTTTTGCGGACATATACGCTTCTATGATGCTTACTAAATTACGTGCGTAATAGTTGTCCACCGCAGGACTTTAATGGTTTGTCCTTCACTGGTTGACGGGGAACAGTTGAAGGAGAGGCGCCCTCGGGTCGCCACACACCACACCACGCGTGGATACACAGTGAGGTTACATTGCTTTAATTACCCACAGATATAAATGAAATACAGTAAATACTCATAGTGTACACGGACACTGGACCAGTTCGTGTCATCTGCTGAAGTAGCATTCGGTGAGTTGACGGTGTATTGGTGGCAGCTAGA
>JAODUO010000867.1:145000-162500 GCA_025642075.2 Ridgeia piscesae | reverse complement strand
CGGGATTATTTTTCTCCAAATAAAACCTACTGTGTCCGAAACAGCAACAATCTGATGCAACATACGTGTTTGTGTCGTCATGTACGATATTAAAAATGGCAGAAAACAACACAAAAACGACCAATTGTCAACGTCCTACTAGACTCCTTCGGCAAAGAAAACACGTGTAACGACGATATATTCTCAAAAGATTGACGCTACCAAATGGGAAAATCTAAACAGTAAGGTCAGCGTGGAATGCATGGGTTACATTCCTATAGCGAGTGGCGCACGGCGTCCAGAAGACCGCGGCTGTTGATTAATCACGTCTTCACGAGCCACTCCGTCTAAGCTACAACACTTGGCCGTGGCGTACCCCGCGTGAGACGGGCCTGGCACGTCTCAGCCTTGCGTGAGAGCGACTGAAAACGTCGCATAGGTAACGTTTCTAAACAAGACAAGGCATAGGGAAGCATGGTAGAGAAATCCATCATAAAGACACTAGAGGGTAACGAATGAAGGAATAACTTTCTACACCGAGCTATACGACAGCGAACAGGATATCATAATTCAAACCGACCCGAAAGAGGTAACCGAGATAACACCATGGGAGGTGGAAGCAGCACCAAGAGAGATGTGACAGCATCAGGCAACGATCACATAAACATCTAGACATTAAAACCAAGAGAAAACACTAGTTTAGCTGCACACAAAATGCTTATCCCAGAAAGACTCATATACACACATAATGAAAGAACGCAAAGATGGTCACAATCCAAGGAAATAAAAAAGATATAAAAACAACAGACCGATGTATCTTTTATCAAACGTCTATAAAATACTCACTAAAATATTTACGAAAAGACTAGAGAAGACACTTGAAACAACAACAACAACAACAACAACAACAACCACGAGCGCAGTTTAGATTCATACGCATGTAATCTACGACATCCACGTCGTAAGTCAGTTGAAGGAGATGTGCTGAGAATATGATAACCCGCACTAACTCGCATTCGTCATCTACGAGAAGGTTTTCGATTTCGTGCAAACTCAAGCAGTACTGATTTCGAACTCATGAGAGACATCTACACCAAAAGCTCGATGACAGTCCACTTATACGAAGAAGCCACAAGATCAACACCAGGAGATGAGTACGACATCTCGCCCAAGCTGTTCAACGCAACACTCGAACGTATATTCCGAATATTTGCGTAGGAAACCAGAGATTTGAGGATAGATGGAGAATATCTCAGTCATCTTTGCTTCGCCGACGACATGGGGTCTACTCTAAACCGCAGCATGAACTACAATAAATGTTTCACGTGAAAGATGATGAAAGTAAAAACCAAGGTTTCAAGATGAACAATTCGAAGACAAAGCTAGGTGATGCTGAAAATGGCAATACAATATATGTCAACACCACTCAGGTGGAGAACGTTGAAATCTACATCTATCTGATTCAGCGACACATCACCAACGACTAAGATCAAGATGAGGACATTCAAAGAAGAATCACGACCGGGTGGACAACATTCACCAAGCACCCCGACATCTTCAAGGGTAACTATGGAGCCTATATGAAGAGTCAAGTCTACAATTCATGCGTACACCCTGCAGTGACGTATGGAGCGGAAACATGGGCACTCAACAGCCAAGCAAGTAACAATCCAGCAGCCGCTCACTCCGAGATGGATAGAAGTATAGTAAACAACATATCAGGACCGGAAAATACATATCTGGTAAAAGAAAAATGAACATTCATAGACGCTGTTGAACAATCAAAAGAATGGAGCAACCTGGAGAGGCACATCAGCAGAATACGAGATAACCGGTGGATATCGCATATTACCACCAGGAAACCTTATACGAAGGGAAACGATCCAGGCGAAGACGGAGAGACGACGGAGAGAAGAACTACATGAGTAGGCCTACTGGCCGGGCACCGTCTGGCAGAGGATAACACAAGACAGGCAGATCTGCAAACAGCACGCTTAGGTCCTCGCCCAGTTGCCCTAGAAGAATCAGACATAAGTGACATTTCACATGAATCGAGTTTCTCAACACAGAGTAAGCTATAAATTGAACGCGGAAAGCGAATGAACATAACAGTAATCCGGTAGGCTTCGCAAAAATCAATCTATTGACGCCATCGTGTTTATGCTTACTGAGCACCACTACTGTTACTGTTACTGCTACTGCTACTGCTACTGCTACTGCTACTGCTACTGCTACTGCTACTGCTACTGCTACTGCTACTGCTACTGCTACTGCTACTGCTACTGCTACTGCTACTGCTGCTGCTGCTACTGCTACTGCACTAATCATAATCATAATCATAATCATAATCATAATCATAATCATAATCATAATCATAATCATAATCATAACCATAACCATAACCATAACCATAACCATAATCATAATCATAACCATAACCATAACCATAACCATAATCATAATCATAAACATAAACATAATAATAACATATGTAGTGTTTAAAATCGTTCTATTTGAATCAAACACCCATGCTATGTTTAATTGTGAAATGTGTGTATATGTACATCGGCGTTCTGCTTCTCATTTAGTTCACACTTTCGGGAGAGCTAAGTTCGACAGAAGCGGTTTACGTGAGTGCAATAAACTAACAGACGTCGTCTCGCATGGCAGGCGGCTAGTGTACTAATTACACAAACACGAAACAGAAGCGATCGTTTACGGATCCGATGGCACAAGATCACTCGATAGGTGTCGCTCAAAAGATTTATTAGTGCCGCCTAATTAAGAGGACTGTCGTCATTCGAGGCGGAGCGCTGCAAACGTGAGAAATCGACTGATAATTTATGTAGAAACTGTGAAACCGTAATAGACAGAGGTTAAACGATTGCGCTATAAATCTGACTCGCCGAGGTTGGTGGTCGACGCTCGGTAAAAATCCCTGTAAGCATTCTTTGTTGGCGTTCGGCGGTTAAGGTAACAAGTGCTGAGATAGATTGCACATGTGCAGCACAGTTATTTATCCTCCAGCGCACCCCGTCTTCTGCGTGGCGGTCTGTATCACTCACCTGTTTGCACACTGACGTAGAAACGTTGTCGTTTTTGCGCCAGGTGCTTGTTGTGATCGCAATACTAAGAAAATTCAATGTATGTAGAACAATCAAACATCTCCTCTATAAATCTACTGTCCAGTCAGTTCTGTGCTACTGTTTAATTTGCTCGGGTGGAAGCTTGTCAGTGAAGAATAGATTGCTGCCCAATCGTGTTGTCCACTCATTAAGCAAATTCATTGGCATGGCGCTTCCAACGGTGGATGAACTTTTACGAATCATGAGTGATCAAGAATACAAGTGACAATTTAAGAGACACTTCTAATCCACTGTTCGTATTTTATTCTGTTGCAAAATGTTGCTGTAAATATCTCTCTGAAAGAGCAATCACGAACCGATATTGTAATACTTTTCTGCCAACTTCGATCAGGCTGCTCAACGAGCAATCGGGGAGGGGGAGTGAACGACGAGGAGGGGGAAATATAAAGGGGAAACGAACTATTACAGTTATTAACATTGTTATGTAAAAACTAATATCGTTGTGTTATATGAATGTTTACACGTTAATTTCCAATTTGGGACCATTAATGGTTATTGTATACTGTATGAGATATCCCAGGCCCGATATGTTGTGGTTATGTGTATTCAGGCTTATGTGTATTCAGCCGATGTATACAGGCCGATTCCGATATGAGTATTCAGCGTTAACTCGTGAAAGGGAAGCTGAGAAATAACACGAAGATTTCAAGGTTGTAGATGTAGGATTTTTGTGATCCCCGAGAGGTTGCAGCACGAGAAGTGACGTTCTACTGGATTTCAAAGCGCAAACGATTTGTGTTAACAAGACTGCAGTCAAAAGCGTTGCGTTCAGGTGACATGGGGACTATAGGAAGTCTTAAGCTTATCGAGGTTCGTACAGTGTCCATTCTTCTTCTCTCTTCTACTTCTGCCGCTCATTTAGATGACCGTTTAGGTCATTAACGCAACAGGAGTTGAGAAAATAAGGTCCAAGCTCAGCGAATCCACGACGTGTGGTTTCCGTGTCCGTGTGTAGGACCGTTTAGATACCACAGCTTTGTCTTTGTTTATTTTGTTCCTTCTTCTGTTCAAGATGCCATGTCTAAGCCATGTAGGCAGACAGACACACAGACAAGTAGTTATGTTGCTCTCAATCAAATATGAAGTTAACAAACTATTAATTATTATTCTCTTTCATCCCTTTGATATATTCCCTTGAATCTTTTCGGTTGTCACTAGATGTTCTCACTTTCTCTCTTTGTTCTAATTTTGATCGTCATATTTCTTTTGCTGTTGGCTGTCCCAAGAGTTTTATTATTGCTTTTCGTTTCTGTCCACGCATCTCTTAAACGTTCTTCTTTAAAAACCTACGTTGTTGCTTCGATGGTGTGTTGTCGTGCATTAATTTTGTTTAATGTCCGGGATTCAAAACCATATAGTAACATTAGCTCGACGTAACACTGTAATGCCTGTTTTCTCACCTCATATTTCCTCTATGGACACTTGTGAACACTTTTGTATAAGCCGGTACTAATTACTATGGTACTTTCAAATATTTGTCCTTGATGGATAATTTCCACAAAGGTGAAACATTGAACTTTAATGTATCAATATTCACAATAGAACACTACTGTTACTCAATAGTAGGCAACGTATGTTATAATATGTTATAATAAAAATCTAATTATATTTATGTTCTTGAACATCATACGTTTAGACAATATATTTTAATGCATGCAAGGAGAGAACGTGGCACTAAAAGACAAATGTGATGTGAATATAAGAGTTGTCTTGGATACAAGGAAATTAAGCTAGTGTCAAAACTGAGTTTGTTAACATTCTGATTAGGCGTGAGACTATTTATACATGCACTGTTTGCACAATTACAACATGTAGGAGTAGAGCCCACATTAATGGAGAAACAATGTAAATTGGACATCAAATCGTTTTCATTCTTACATACGATTCTATTGTGATGATTACAAAAACTAAACAGTTAATATGTTTTTAATAAATAATCTTAATCGTCTATATTTTAGCTGTTTTAGTGACTGCATTTTAGCTATATTTTATGCGTTTAGTTCTTATATATATATATAAGATTTCATAAATCCGCGTAACTTTACGAACAATTATGCGGTCTACTGGTCGCAGCTAACAGCGACTATTCAGTGTAGCTTACAGCCAGTTTCACGAGACCAATCTAGCACTCGCGTAAACAAATCGACGTAGAATTGACCTAATTATAGGTCGCGGCGGGGAATCCCTGTATTTGTGGTGTCTGTAGACACCGTTTTTCACTTTAGCTGCCGCCTTTGCCGTTCCTATAGCAAATGATAAGCTATGATGAATGTAAAGGATATCCAGTGTAAACAGTAAAAATAATAGGTTGGGAGCATCACACAGACAAACACAAACACACCCACAAACACACACACACACACACAAACACACATACACGCATACACACACAAACGCACACAAACGCACACAAAGCGCGCACACACACACACACACACACACACACACACACACACACACACACACACACACACACACACACACACACACACACAGACGCTAAGACACACATGAACACATTTGTACACACGGTTACACACATGCACACGCACATACACACATGCACACACCAGTGGTTTGTCTCCAAGACACAAATGTGGTACACCCTCTACTTATTCAGCACACAACGTCGCTACTGTTTCGTGGAATCCACATCAGCCGTGTAATTACGTTTCAAGTTTACACCAACCAGGCGTAAATGTGTTTAAATTCTGAGAAACTAGTTTGTGTGTGAAGTCATTGTCAGGCAGTCGAGACGATTCTCGCACATTTTAGACTCGATAATTTTATAATAATAACAGCATGATTCACACTCTGACAACAGCTTACGCAATACACATGTCGTAAACATGCTGCATTCTAATGAGCCCAACGGCCTTGATAGAAATTCGTGGGAAGTATATCGTGTTCTGTGCCAGCGTGTCCTCGTCCCTATTGGTGTTACACCTGGATTCTTCACGTATGACAATTGGGGGTGTTTTTGCGCGACAAGGAACCTCAGGGTGACGATCTAAAGAAACCGCCAAGGTCGTGTCGAGATCTCAACACTCAGTAAATTAACTCGTGATTGGTTTATGACTGGCGTTTTTACGACACTGACGCATGTGTATTGTGTCTTTTCAAATGTATGCAAAGAGTTGGTACACACACAAACCGTTCCCCCACACGCACACACGCACACACGCTCACACGCTCACACGCTCACACGCTCACACGCTCACACGCTCACCCGCGCACACGCGCACACGCGCACACGCGCATGCGCACACGCACACGCACACATACACACATACACGCGAGCGCGCGTGACCATATATCCAACATAATAATAAATGTGACCCATGGACTCGGATGTCTTAAGAAACATGTCCATCAGTGATGGGTTGTGTCAACAAGCGACTCCAGAAGCAGTATGACTGGACAATCCCTGACAATGAAAACGCTGCCAAAAAGAGTTTTGATTTACGAACCCCGACACGTGAACTACAGCGTTTACAACCGAATCATTGCTGACGTTAAGCGGCGCGCCACCGGGCGAGTAATGCACCGTGGAATATATTAGTCGGTTCGACTGCGCGCAATGAAAGACCCGGGGTTTATTAGGCCATATACAGGTGACGACATTGGCGTCTCAAAGCCCAACGTTGAAACAACGTCAGTAAAATTCGTGTTGGTGTGGCCAAATCATATGCAAGTTGCTTTGTCTCCGGCGCTAATTTCCACCCGGGAGTGGAACGCCCTCTCAATGTGCGTACTATGTTGAAAACATTGCCCCATCCCAATACTATTATGGACACTCCATGTTCCCTACTGTTGCTGAAGTGGTTAAATGTTCTGTCTGAATTGGGGCGGTTTATTTTCAGATTGTATTTATACGGTGCTAAGTTAAAAGGGGGATATCAACTAGTTTATCATGTTTACTATGTATTTAAATATTTATCCAGTCAATACGCCTTAATAGTTTATAAAATAAACGTTCGCTGATTACATTTTAAAATATATGAATATCTACCTCAAGTACAAAGATCCGTGTGTTTGACATCTCACGGGGTCTTCTTGTTGTCGGTGACTCAACAACATTATTTTGTTATTTTATAGTAACAACGCAAAAGGTATTTTGGAAATCAGTATTCGTCTGTTAAGGATCGGTCATACATAATAGACAACAGTTTCCGAAGCTACAAAGTGTACCATTTGTCTTGGCCTCCCTCCTCTTCTCCCCAAACCCTATGCTAAACATGTTGATTGTTGTGACTAAGAACACGTACCAACGATAGCAAGTACGCTACAACAGTTTCTTAAGCACACATAAGCCTTCGACCCATCCCTCTAGCGTACGGTTTGTAGGCGTCAGAACATTTTGACAATTATGAACGACTCCTGTAGACCATCTTCTTCGGAATCGCGAATACAACATTGTTGAACATTAACTATCTTATCAAAACTAAGCTGTTTCTAAAAGTGGTTTGTTGCTTACTGAGCAGTCTGACATGTTGGACGATCTCAACAAGTGCGTCTTCTTTGTGGATAAAGTTACACTTCACACGTCTTTATAAGTTTCCGATGGTATTGACACGACAGCTTCCAAGTTGGCTGCTACACCAAACGCAGACATACACACCCACGCATGTGAACGAGCACACACTAAACACGAATAGTCTACTCACATGTTGTTGCTTCGGCTTTCTCAAACGATGTCTTCTGGGGTTCTTGTCGACGCCAGCCGTTTTATACGTAAGCATGAATTATGCAAATGTGGTCCCACCCCTCCTCCCCCGGTCAAAACCCGATGTCCGACGCGATTCGGTGGACGTCGTTTCGCTTGGCTGGCGTCGCGATCAGTTGACCGGATTTGACCTCATAAAATATCTCTGACACCGTACGCACGACGCTGACCGGTAGCGATGTATCATTGCGACGGTTTGAAAGGTGGTACGACAAAGACGACGATGTCGCTGAAACGGCGTCGTCGAAATTGCGGTTTACACGATGCGATGTCGTCGCCAACGACAAACGGCTGCAGCACCATGCGATCCGACTGCCGCTTTATCGTCCTATGCAAACTGAACATAGCACGAGATCAGATCCGCGGCGTTGATATATTTCTAACGACCTAGAAATCACTTTGCACACACTGTCAATTGTCGCGGCCTCAGTTGCACCCGACATTATGTGCATATAATTTTACTGACGCCGTTTTCTTTGCAAAAAGCGCTGTTATGGCGTTATGTCAATGGTCGTAGTGAATGCATGATCACTCACCAACAAAATGTGCATTAAACGCTGTGTGACCCCATCCCCCACCCCCCACACCCCACCCCCACCCCCGTGGACACACGCCCATAAAGACACACCTCCATCAGACGATATGGGAGTTGTTTGAGAAACGGAAATCTCTCTTTAATTATTCTTCTCTTACCCTTTTCCGTAAATCAAGGTGTCGGATCTCTAATTTGCTCTTGACATGCACTACGACGGATAGTGTAGTTGTAAGTTAATGTAATTCTTCAGCATTCCAATATTTACCTAGGCGGTTTTAGCAGGGTTAATTTGATCCAAGTACATCTTCATCCGCCTGATTATTCGACAATTTTATTGCTGAGAGTAAAATGCTTTTTAGCGTTGTGTCTATTATGGATCCGATACTGTTTCATATCATTTAAGAAAAATCGTTTTATGGGTAGATATATAGCGGTAATATTGTAAAGAAACATATTTTGTTTCAGCAGGAGAACACAATCTGTCTTTTCACAAACATAATTTACTGTGTGAATTGTATTTAAATCAATGGCATACAAACACTCAGTGTGAGCGTGTGTATTAGTTCGGTTAATTTAATGCGGCTGCATTATATGAATTACACTCAGTTATCTGATAAAAAATTTTATATATATATTTATATATATATATATAATATATATGTATATATAATAATTATATATATATAAATATATAATTTCATATATATATATATATATATACACCATATATACATAAACTGAGTATTATATATATATATATATATATATATAATATATATATATATATATATATATATATATTATAATACATCATTATGCTCTAGCATCATCAATGTACAAATGACACAATATCATGCACTTATCATTATGCGCAACAATCGCGTTTGCATATAAATATAAACACGCCGATATATATATATATATATATATATACTTGAACACCTGTATGCAAAGGGACATAATTACTCTATAGTAAAATAATTAATTTACCCAAACGTAAATAAATATTAAATAAACGCACTGACCAAGAGGTTCCTATGACAATTGTTATTTTAATTCCTGATTGAGTCACTCATATCCAAGATGTAAATTAAATATGTGTTCACTGTTAATTTCGCGTTACTATTATTATACAATATTTTTATTATTGAACAGTATTGTGTAATTGATTAAATAGTCCATATTTGTATGTGTGTGTCCGCCTGCTGGCCTGTGTATCTCTTTGTCTCTTTGTCTGTCTGTTTGTCTGTCTGTCTGTCTGTCTGTCTGTCTGTCTGTCTGTCTGTCTGTCTGTCTGTCTGTCTGTCTGTCTGTCTGTCTGTCTGTCTGTCTGTCTGTCTGTCTGTCTGTCTGTCTGTCTGTCTGTCTGTCTGTCTGTCTGTCTGTCTGTCTGTCTGTCTGTCTGTCTGTCTGTCTGTCTGTCTGTCTGTCTGTCTGTCTGTCTGTCTGTCTGTCTGTCTGTCTGTCTGTCTGTCTGTCTGTCGTGACTTACGTGCGATGGAGTCGCACATACAAATGTAAAGTAAGTTAGAGTTAAACATACACTAAACATAGATTGACATTCCTCATTGTAACATTTAATTTAATTTAATTTAATAAACTTACGTTTTCCCAAGTACACGATAATCAATACGTGATAGACAAAATCACACTACCTCCATTTACATTCTCAAGATTGTAGAAATGTTATCAATAATGTTTGACCGGTTAATTTTAGCACGTTCGACAGTACTGGGAACTGTACTAGAAATCAATCAATTGATCCGACTACCTACGCGAAAAGAAATTCCTATTTCGAGAACAATATAATCTACTTGACATTTGTTTATTGCCTAGTTTACCGCGAGCTAGTTGAACAATCTATAGAATTGCGACCCCAATCATTCAGTGAAATGTCCTATGTTGATTGTTCGCCGTCAACTCTTGATAGCCGCCCACTTAACTGACGAATTCCAAAATTTAAATATTTAACACATACAATAGAACCATTGTCACGTATTTTCGCAACATGAAATACCCACTTCAACATTTTGATGTAAAGTCAAAGGCACACCTGTGAATTTACGGAGTGAAAATGAAGATGTTATCAATTGTAAGTGTCCTGGACAAATATTGTAGACAAGAATGGATGCGCATAGGATCTCTGCAACCCTACCCTTTGAGACTCGTCGATGATGTTTCTAAATTATGCCCGGTGCATTACGATGACGCGTCATTGTGCTGACGATGACGCTTCATTGTGCTGACGATGACGCGTCATTGTGCTGACGATGACGCGTTCATTGTGCTGACGATGACGCGTCATTGTGCTGACGATGACGCGTCATTGTGCTGACGATGACACGTCATTGTGCTGACGATGACGCGTCATTGTGCTGACGATGACGCGATCATTGTGCTGACGATGACACGTCATTGTGCTGACGATGACACGTCATTGTGCTGACGATTACGCGTCATTGTGCTGACGATGATGCGTCATTGTGCTGACGATGACACGTCATTGTGCTGACGATGACGCGTCATTGTGCTGACGATGACGCGTCATTGTGCTGACGATGACACGTCATTGTGCTGACAGTTTTCGTGTACCCAGGAGCACTGCTATGGATCAACATATTGTATTTTAGAGTGCAAAATCAGATTTCAGAGCTCGAATAACATAGAATGGGCCATCGTCTTGAATTATCTCATTGTCGGTCAGTGTTAGCAGTAAGATTGTATTATTATGTTCCCTCGCGTCACCTGATGACTTTGAGGGACTCTGCGGTTCCAATTCCAGTGGCGCTCACCAAGAACATGTATAACAATAAGAAAACATTTGTGGTATAATAATGCTATTAGACACTGTCCACGAACAAAGATAATAACCGTCGCTTGAGCGGTTAATCTCTGAAGCGTTACAGAGACAGACGTGTGCTGTGTGTGAACAACGATTTACGCCCATTCAGATTTGAATAGGCACAACGAAATTAATACCTTCCACTGACGTTGGGGCGTGTAGCAAAACAGCACGACATATGTCACAAAAGTGCATTTATTATAATGGTAACCTTCACGACAGTAACGTTAATTGTTCATGTTAAATGCTAAACGGTGAAGGTCAAAACTATAAATAATATGTCGAAAATCGTATTAATATTGAAACTGTAATAATGTGTGTACCAATTTGTCGTGCTAAATGTCGCACACAAAATGCACTTTAAACATATAAGTTCATGTGTCTAAATTACTATTAATAATGAAACTATATTCATTATGTTTGCACCAATTTGTCGATGTAAATGCTGCAGACAAACTGCAAGTTAAACGTTACAGTTCATGTGCAAAGTAATTAGTAAATTCACTTACAATTATTATGTTTTTATCTCATCGTATATGTCTCCGGCTTAAATTCAACATGGTGCCGTTTTTTCCCCACGGACCATTCTCTCTCGTGCAGTAATCATTAGCAGGAAGTTCGCTGAGTCAGTTCTGCATGTCGCTTCTTCCGGTCTTGATTGTGTAGCCTAAACCTCGAAGAATAATTAGAGGTACTTGCAGTTAAGCACACTTGCCTCAGCAGTATTGTCTATAAAGAACGTTTACAGAGTTAATTATTATGCCGTGTTTTGTGATTATAACTAAGCGCAATTTTAGATAAGCATTAGGTTTTTGTAAGCATTCAACAAATGCATTCTAATATTAAGAAGAGTAAATTGAAAACGCTCAATTACTTCCTAAATGCACCCCTTTGCATAACTATTAGGGGAACAATTTGGTATTCTTCAACACTACTAAAATATGTTTGGGATCTCAGCCCCCAAACCCCATCGGAATCCGGCGCCTACGATATATTATAAAGTGGATTTATTATGGGATTCTGAAATAGAGACTAAGTTCTATGCGATAAGTTGCCACGTTGAACATTGTAGTAATACGCTAAACAAACTCATAACGCAACTTTAAGAGTTGTTGTTGCAATACATTATATTCAGTTACTATGACATTATCAATGTTAACACTTGTTATTACAATATATTTTATTAAATGAGATGTGACGTTACCTAAACCCAATGTCTTTGTTACTATGCTGTCGGTTGGTCTGCCCTCCACCGACCTTAGAAGTCGGTTGTCAACATGCGTGCGCACTCTTGTGCGGCCGCATTCCTAGTCGTCTACGAGGACGCAATGTAAGACATCCCACGCACCGGACACACTAAATTATAAGCAATGAAAGAAATACCTCTAGTTGAAGCCACGGAGATGAAAACAGCCGATAAAAAATTTACTATCAATGTTTGACGTCCATTTCTTACGGGATGTGACTGACTTCCGGTCGAAATTATTAGCGCTGCTGGCACATAATTAATTAAATCTAACAATTCGATTAAACCAAAGTTATATATCAATTACTTGCATCTGTAGAATAAATGTAGTGATTGTTGTTTGTGGAAGTTCAACACATAAAATTGGCTTCGGGATAACTAACTTTCGTAAGTTGATTGATTAATATTGAATGCGTTTACAAATCGTGTCAAAACGCTGACAACGCAACAGAGGCTGAAGGTAATATGTTAATATTGGGGACTGAGCGAAGCTTCAGTGTCACTTTGCTCCTGTGTCGCTGCCTCGGACCAAGACAGGAAGATCTCGGAAGACGGGGGAATAGTGATGTGTTGAAACGGTTTCGTCGCCGCGCAACGGTATCTTCGGCAAGAGAGGTTCTGTTCAAACACACACACACACACACACACACACACACACACACACACACACACACACACACACACACACACACACACACACACACACACACACACACACACACACACACACACACACACACACACACACACACACACACACACACACACACACACACACACACACACACACACACACACACACACACACACACACACACACACACACACACACACACACACACACACACACACACACACACACACACACACACACACACACACACACACACACACACACACACACACACACACACCCTCCACACCCACAATATATATATATATATATATATATACATACATACATACATACATACATACATACATACATACATACATACATACATACATATATACATACATAAGTGTCTACATTTATAAATGGCGACATAAACTTATACATATACACACACATATTCACATACGCAGGCACACACATACATAAATACACACAAATACATACGTATATACACACATAAATATATGCACGCACGCACGCACGTGCAAGCACGGAAATACACACACATGCTTACGCAGGTACAGAGGCACATACACACGCATGCATACACACACGCACGTACGTACGTATGTGCGTCCGCCCTTCCGTCCGTCCGATTGTGCGTGTGCGTGTGCGCGCGCGCGTGTGTATGTGGGTTCGAGCGTGTATGTGCGTGTATGTGCGTGTGTGCGTGCGTGCGTCAGTGTGTGCTAATGCTATGATACACAAAATTGTGCTCTTGCGGGGCCCAGCTAGACCACGCCAACGCGCGTCTGTACAATACGTCTATGTCAGCGATTGTCGCCGTCACGTACCCCGGGGCTGACAGTGGATGAATGACCACGGCTCCCCGCAAACGTCGTGTCCTCAGGATCTCTCCACAGCGGGCGGTCAACGTCGATATACACTGTTTACTGCATTCATACGAGCTACATCTCCAGTGCCGCATATGCCCACGCGTACACACGCACATGCACACGCATAAGCACACTCAAAACACATTTAGAATAGATATACACAAATAAAGATTAAAGGAAATTACTTAAGATAAATACGGACATCAATCATCAAAAGAAGGTTATTTAAATATTGATAATATAAACGATTTAAACATTAATTAATAATTAATTTATGAGGTTTATTTATTTTCATAATTTATTGAAAGAAATACGCCTGATCAAGCAGTGCCTGCCTGCCTGCCTGCCTGCCTTGCCTGCCTGCCTGCCTGCCTGCCTGCCTGCCTGCCTGCCTGCCTGCCTGCCTGCCTGCCTGCCTGCCTGCCTGCCTGCCTGCCTGCCTGCCTGCCTGCCTGCCTGCCTGCCTGCCTGCCTGCCTGCCTGCCTGCCTGCCTGCCTGCCTGCCTGCCTGCCTGCCTGCCTGCCTGCCTGCCTGCCTGCCTGCCTGCCTGCCTGCCTGCCTGCCTGCCTGCCTGCCTGCCTGCCTGCCTGCCTGCCTGCCTGCCTGCCTGCCTGCCTGCCTGCCTGCCTGCCTGCCTGCCTGCCTGCCTGCCTGCCTGCCTGCCTGCCTGCCTGCCTGCCTGCCTGCCTGCCTGCCTGCCTGCCTGCCTGCCTGCCTGCCTGCCTGCCTGCCTGCCTGCCTGCCTGCCTGCCTGCCTGCCTGCACATTCATCGTTTTGAATGTAAACGATTGGACCCGCATGTGCGATTGTATGGTATACACCAAAAGATGATACGTAGATATTTTAGTAAGCGAATACGTGACTTGCAAACGCTTCTGATTACTTATTATCTTCAGTATCAAAGAATAAATAAAATAAAAGAATAATCCAAATTGTATTTGTATGTAATGGCATTACTACCCTAAACCTTCTGCGGTCGCTTGCTCCAATGATCACTTCCTGCCTAATGGTTAAGGCTTGTTGCACCTCTGAGCACAGATGCCTTAGGATATAGGAGCTATAAAAGTTGTTTATTATTATTATTTATTTATTATTATTATTTTTTTTTTTATAAATTATTATTATAAAGTATTAGTATATCTTGATATTACAAATTACTAAAATAAACTATTACATATAATTATTAATATAAATTATTATTATAAATTATTATTATCATTATCATTATAGATTATTACTTATTATTACTTATTATTTTTATTATTATTATTATTATTATTATTATTATTATTATTATTATTATTATTATTATTATTATTATTATTATTATTATTAGTTAATATTATTATTATTGTTCTTTCCTAGTGAGCCGTTTGTACGGTTACGAGGGCAGTTTTTGTAGTATATTTAAGCACCCGGATGAGCTTGTGGAATTAGTCTCATATTCAACAACTTATGCCCACAGCGAAATGATATAGATTTCTGCGACAGCATTTGTGGTGATTTAGTTGCTGCGACTGTAGCAATTTCAACAAAATCCCACGGCCTCTTTGCACTCGCGTCGTCCAACGTACGTCTGCTGACGTCATTGACGCCGTGCTGGGTTTGTCGTTGTATTTAGGAGATTGGCAACGCTTTGACTATAATGCAGGTTTAGAGTAAGGGTTTCAGATTCGACATTTACATATTCACACAGAGTGTACTGATAGCCAGTACGCCAGAGTTAGTTCTTTGAAATGTTGACTACCTTCCAGAGGTCAAGAACGTCTAATTACTATATATGTCTTATAGCGCGGCTTACTTGTATGGAATACAGTTTTGGCCAGAAAGTTACGTTTTACTCACACACGCGCGCATGCGCACGCACACGCACACGCACACGCACACGCACACGCACACGCACACGCACACGCACACGCACACGCACACGCACACGCACACGCACACGCACACGCACACGCACACGCACACGCACACGCACACGCACACGCACACGCACACGCACACGCACACGCACACGCACAGCACACCACACACACACGCACACGCACACACACACAATACCCGAGCATCATAACAGAATTTTACTAACTTATCTAGACTAAGACTTTACTGTTACGCCATAATTTAAGTTTGGGCAAAAAGGCAATGGCGTCTCTACAGAGAGGAGGTATGTGTACGTCAGGGAATCGACTTCTGCTCACAACGAGGCGTGATATGGCTCGAAATGGTGAGAAGTAATGTCTGTGTTTGTCATATCAGTGGCACATTAAATCAATTTGGCTGGAGCTTTACGATGCTGTTTTATGACTATTTTGAGGACAAATAAGACACTCACGACTTTCTACAATGTGAATTTGTCTTGGCCATAAACTCAAGGCTTCATAGTCCGTATAATGCAAACCAGCATTGTGTAACAGTTACACGTGCGAAAACTGACACACAGAAGTTGTAATTAATGTCAGGGTTCAGAATCATGATATGCTTCTAAGTCTTGTTAAATATTATTATTTATTTGGTTTAAATACACACGTACGGCATTCCTGTCTCTGCCGCCTGGAAGAAAGCGTTAGCCTCTCCTCGCGATCTACATGGGTAATGACATGGGTGTTGACAGGAAATTGGTGTTTGCGCTCTTATACAAGTGTAAATTAGCCACCACAAGTGACCGGGAATTATGTCAATGAGCTTAGCAATAACATAAACCAGTTTAGCACGGAAAATGAATAACGGTATAACTTATTACATGGTATTGTTTATATATATTTGAAAAGATTGCCATATGCATGCATTAGAGGTTGATGAGTTATGTTGAGAAATCAAAAAGCATCTAATGCAAGTACTTTCACTCGCTGGTATGAGGAACGTAGTAGAACAAAATGCATTTCAAATGTGTTTGAACACCACAAAAGTTCGACAGAAAACAGCGCTTATACATGCTTATTAATACATACCTACCAATTTTTGTT
This sequence comes from Ridgeia piscesae, assembly GCA_025642075.2. Taxonomy (NCBI): domain Eukaryota; kingdom Metazoa; phylum Annelida; class Polychaeta; order Sabellida; family Siboglinidae; genus Ridgeia; species Ridgeia piscesae. Next base: position 145,543 of record JAODUO010000867.1, on the reverse strand, counting down.
TAAATAAATTATGAACGGATATCGTACCTTTGGCCTATCTACTTATTAACCTACACCCATCATATTGTTCGGTAAATCGCATTAAATCGAAAGGGTCACCCACCCATCCATCCACCCACACACCCACCTTCACTGGATCTTACCAAGTGAAAAATAAACACTTGCAGTAAACATCAAAACAACATCTTATCTGAAAGGTTTTTTGTATTTTCCAAGAATCGCGCGGAACCTTGTGTGAACATGATGACTAATTCACTTGATCGATTGCCCTGGTGGTGAATATCCCAACTCCCCATGGGGTTAGTAGCGGAAAGTGTCTTCAACCAATTCCTCTCATTGTCCCCTGTATGTCACCTGTCCCCTGTATGTTAAATGTCACCTGTCCAGGTATTTCCCCTATATTTCGTTGATCACCTGTCCCGTCGGTAGTCCATTGTTCCTGTCAACTTGCCACGATTTTACGTTGTCAACCCAGTGTATTCGTATATTAGTACTATGACATTTTGCTAGGGTGGTTTATATAGATCGACTTACTGGAGCATG
>JAODUO010000867.1:122500-140000 GCA_025642075.2 Ridgeia piscesae | reverse complement strand
AGGGGAGCAACAGTTTATAAGCTTACTAACGACACACTTGCCAGACTCAACACATATATTAGTGCTTAGCCGAACCGGGGTCAACGCCGGTAGTGCAATAGGTCGACTGTTCAACGCAGGAGGACCAGGGACCCATTTCACTAACGTTGTTAAGAGTTTTTATACCCAATTTTGCACCTCGAAATCAATGTTGATCTTTAACAATGATCTCGAATAGCTGCAAACTGTCAACACAACAAAGCGTCAAAGGGACATTGTCGCCGATGTGTCACAGAAATAGTGTCCTCGGTAATAAGGTAATAGATGTTTGCGTTAAAATATTATTATATAATTTAATAACATATTTTGTTTAACGATGATTTTTCATTAAGAGCTTTTTATCGTAGTGAAGCGGTCCGCAGTTGTTAAGGTTCGTGTTAGGGGTGGGAGGATTGTTGAACACATAATTTTATTATAGTCGGTGCGCAGTGACTATATTCCACACACACACACACACACACAAACACACACCACACACCAACACACTACACACACAAACACACACACACACACAACACACAAACACACACAGACACACACACACAAACACACACACACACACACACACACATACACACACATATACACACACAAACACACAAACACACAGACACACAGACACACAGACACACATACACACATACACACATACACACATACACACACACACACACACACACACACACACACACACACACACACAGACAGACAGACAGACAGACAGACAGACAGACACACCCAAACACACATACACACAAACATATACACACACAAACATATACACACAAACACACAAACACACAAACACACAGACACACACAGATACACACACAGACACACACACACAGACACACACACATACACACACAGACACACACACACACACACACACACACACACACACACACACACACACACACACACACACACACACACACACACACACACACACACACACACACACACACACACACACACACACACACACACACACACACACACACACACACACACACACACACACACACACACACACACACACACACACACACACACACACACACACACACACACACACACACACACACACACACACACACACACACACACACACACACACACACACACACACACACACACACACACACACACACACACACACACACACACACACACACATGAACACCTGTCTGATAATTTATAATTATAAACCAGTGTTTTTATATACTTGTCATGTCTTGGTATGTTATATTCTATATACATTTCAATAAATATCGTATGATTTTGCTTAGTCATACCAGGTCGATCCTACTCTGGAAAGGTCATTCATAGCGCCAATAAATAAATAGCCAGATAGTAAAACATTCTAGACTTTATGTGAGCGCGATGAAAGGTGATGCTTCACCTGATTGTTATTCGGTCGCCACAAAACCTTGTCCAACTTGTTTACTGCACGAGCACGACTGTGAAAAAAGACCTCATCAACCGCGAAGGTTTAACAACATGTCCATCGTTTCTCCCACACGGGAATAGTCATTACTCGTTCATTCGCATACCGAGAGTCCTTGCGGTTTTGAGGTAATAAACGAAACATGCGGTTTAGAGAAACACCACATTATTACCTAGTAATACACCATTTGCATGAATGTCATTAAAAAACAGTAAAATATTCTGTAAACTTATTACAAGTAAATATTTCTCCTGCGAAAGCTGAATACAGCTTTTATTATGAATCACTGAGAAAAATCTTGCTAAGAAATCGTCGTTTATTCTCTGTGCTATTTTAATTATAAATGGTAAACTAAAACAACACACACACACACACACACACACATATATATATATATATATATATATATATATATATATATATATATATATATATATATATATATATATATATATATACAAAATATTGTCTCATGTGTGGTGTTTTATTTATATATTGGTAATTTTTTTTATATTTTACTGCTTTTTGTGATGCGTTTTACAACGGTTCAGTGCTGTCATAATGTTTGTTAATATCAATTTTATTACTGGCATCTCAATGTGTATCTCTGAAGAAAAACCCTATATAATGCACTGTTTTAAACGGACAATAACATTATTGGTCACAAGTACATTTACAGCATAAACATTTTATAACTAATCATTGAATGATATTACAAATAAAATTCCTGATACAATTAAGAAGCCGTGCATGAAGAAAACGCATACTCATTGTATTAGTGTGTACATTTCGATAATAAATTGTGTGTAATAGGTCCCTGCACTGAAATGCTGATTTAGTGGTTTTTGTTTAACATTGTAAGTTACAGTTCAGATATTGCCATGTCATTTCTAATAACTTGTCACATGCACCTGACACTCTAGCGAAAGTGAAACTGTTGTATGCCAAAAGTGTAATGTGTTACGTCAAGACCTACACTTCTGTTCTACTGCTGTAAACAAATTTGGTAATATCTGTTATGTGTACGTTGTGGGTTTACTTTGAAAAAGTATATTTCTAGCAATTCGTTGTTGCACAATTCTTTCTGAATATTGAACAGTTTGTCCCATGACACGTGGCGCTAGACATCTAGGATAAAGGTGTAATCAGAAACGCTGTTTAGCATACTGAATAACACTGACATGTCAGTGAGTTCCGTTTTTTGTTGGATTAAAACCCGCGACATGTATTGTACTTGTAAACGGCGTCGCCGGTGGGGGCGGTTTTTACGTTGTTCTTATTGATGTATTTTTTTATTTTTTTACGTACTTTTTATGTACAAACATGATTATTGTCTGAAATTAAAATCTTATTTATTGTTACTTATGTTCTACATTTATTTACATGTGGCTCGTTTCTACGGTTTTACTAACTAGTTTGGTGAACTCGTGGAAGAACATTTTGGTAAACGTATCCGACTAAAAGTAGTTATAAATTGAACAAAGTAGTATATTTCAATTTGTTATGCAAAAGTAGACACTTGTTTATTAAATCGTACTTTGACAGTGAACGCACGACATATTTGAACATCGATCAATCACAGTCGTCATGGCCTTAATTGTAATGCCATTGGAAAGGGTTTTAATGTGTATTTAAAAGACTGAAACACTACTATTCTAGAATAAAGGAATATTATCGAACATAATGGTAATAATAATACAGTTTTAAAAAGGCGAGGGGAGGTTTTCCCGATAGTTATGTATTTAAGCATATACTACAAAAGAGCGTAATATGACAAATGAATAATTGTGACGTCATGCGTGATTATGAGTCATTACACATATTTAAGATACCTCATCCCGACAAATGACTTTGAAGATGTGGTATGACTTATAACAAAGCGTGTGCTTTGCTTATATCTTCTTCTTCTACCATCAAATGGTCACAGTCATTTGTTGACTATTCTATCACTATGTAGGGAAATAAGATAAGACAAGATGGCGACAGCAATAAAAATAAATAAGAAAAATGTTTACTCTTTGTGAAGAAAGACTAGTAATAAATAAATATATACAATAAACAAATAAAAACAAATTTATTTGGTGTATTGAGCTAGTACAAACCCGTAGTAACATTATTTACGGGCGTTGTCTCGCTTACATTTTTCTGGGCGTTATGTGTTATGCGAGTGGCGTTTCTGCGCATGCGCGTATCTAGGGAAATGTGTATTTAGTGCCAGCTGTGACTGTAAAGCTTACAATTATCCGGGCGTTATATTTTACCTGGATGATGTTTATGTGCATACATTATAAAATGTCTGTGTTTTTTATGTCGTAAAACGGTTTCCTTTGTTTTACTTTCCAGTGGTACAATGGTAATTGTAATCCTGTAATGCTGTTAGTGCGATTCAAAATAAACAAGTACAATGGTAATTGTAATCCTGTAATGCTGTTATTGCGATTCAAAATAAACAAGTACAATGATAATTGTAATCCTGTAATGCTGTTAGTGCGATTCAAAATAAGCAAGTACAATGGTAATTGTAATCCTGTAATGCTGTTAGTGCGATTCAAAATAAACAAGTACAATGGTAATTGTAATCCTAAAATGCTGTTAGTGCGATTCAAAATAAATAAGTACAATGGTAATTGTAATCCTGTAATGCTGTTAGTGCGATTCAAAATAAACAAGTACAATGGTACTTGTAATCCTGTAATGCTGTTAGTGCGATTCAAAATAAACAAGAACAATGGTAATTGTAATCCTGTGATGCTGTTGGTGCGATTCAAAATAAACAAGTACAAAGGTAATTGTAATCCTGTAATGTTGTTAGTGCGATTCAAAATAAACAAGTACAGTAGTAGTTGTAATCCTATGATGCTGTTAGTGCGATTCAAAATAAATAATAACTACAATGGTAATTGTAATCCTGTCATTCATCACTGCATTATAAAATATTACAATCCACCCGTAGATAGAGGTTTCGTTTGTTACTGTTCATGTTCTTGTAAATTTTCTTGTAAACATTATATAACATTTTAAATATTTTTCATGGCTTTTGGAGATACACATTTCAGTATTTTTTAAATACTTATTTTCCGTTATGTCATCTTTACATATAATAAATAGACCTATTGAAAAACACTAATACTGTCATTACATGATATTTATTTAGTACATTATGATAACGTGATAACAAGTTCATAAGATGCACAAGTCGGTGTTTATGCGCGAATACGAATGAATAAGCGTGTGTTAGTACACTAAACGAACCCGGAAATGCCCATTACCACCACTAGTCAGCAAGAAAGACACGTACGCAACACGTGCAACATGCAACACTTCGCATCCATTCCAGTAACACAATATCCTTCTTCCGGTCTGTCCGTACGAGACCGATTTTAGTAATGGCGTCAAATAGTGCGTCACATTTCAAACGTGGCCTTAGCACATCAATAATAATAATTGTTACGCTTCTATAGAGCCTATACTCTTGAAAATTTAAGCTCAGAGGCGCAACAAACAACATCATTTGACGTAATCATAAACGGGGACAGGCAAAAGTCGTCATTGGAACTAGGAACCGCCGAGACTTGTATGGTGGAAAAGCAATTTCAAACGCGTTTTAGATTGTTTGATGACTATAATTTCATAAGATTTAATTGGAATAGGAAGTCAATTTCTGATTGTAGGCATAGCTACAGAGAAAGCATGTTTGCCATTATTGAGGTTAGTTTTAGGAATAAAAACAAAGTTGTTTAGAAACAGGATCCAGAGGACATCAGAGAAATGTAGCAGATTAATTAAGGGTGTCGATTGTTGAGCATAAAGAGTATATGATATAATAATAATAATAATAATAATAATAATAATAATAATAATAATAATGATGATGATGATGATGATGATGATGATGATGATGATGATGATGATGATGATGATGATGATGATGATGATGATGATGATGATGATGATGATGATGATGATGATGATGATGATGATGATGATGATGATAATAATAATAATAATAATAATAATAATAATAATAATAATAATAATAATAATAATAATAATAATAATAATAATAATAATAAACCATGAGCCGTACGCGTGTGGGATGTGGGTGTACGTATTCTCAGTTGTCGATCGGTGGTGCTGAACAACAATCTTCTCTTCTCCTGAAATCTTAGCTTAACTTAATAATTGTATAAATACATTTAAAAACAAAATTGGACGCATTCAATTGTAATTGTAAATATAATTTTTAATGATATTTTAGTCCTCTTATAATGTATGTTTACTAATTTAAATTATATTTTAGAAGATAATTTATATATATATATATTATAACAATTTTAAAGGACATTATATATATATATATATATATATATATATATATATATATATATATTTATTTATTTATTTATTTATTAACAAGTTTACACCACAATTATTGTTAATTATTTATTATATTAAAAAACATTTTAAAGAACAAATTATGTACAATGTATATCTTATATCTATAGTTTATATTTATTTGCCATATTTCATTTTATTGTATATATAGGCACTATATGAGTCAACGCCAGACCATTTATCAATTCATCATGTAATGCACGTTGAATATGGCAACAAAGCTTTATTATGTAACAATAGTCAATTTTAATTTATTCCGATATACAACTGGAAGCCAATGCAACTGCTTAATGGATGAATTGCGTTTAGTATTAGACAGACGTGGAAGGCTCGTATGTCTATGCAAATTGTACATGCTTCTCATAGACCTTGTTATATTAAGATAAAAGGAATAACATCGTCTGTCAATGTGAAATGTAAATGAAATTGGTTTATCAAATTGTGCGTGCGAAGTGTACGCTCAGCTACAGAAGACAATTGTTGTCAGTTCGAGAAGGTACCTTTGAGATATGATGAGAAAACGTCAAAGATGTTTTATAATTAACAAACATGTGGTGAGCTTGCCATTTTGCCTTCAGAAACAATGTGCAAAATTGATCTTTGTAAAGCATCTATCGTACAGCGGCGCTTGAATGGTAACTGGCGAATGCATAGAGAGACTAACTTGTGGACAATATCTACATAGAAACCAATATATGTTATGTATTTATGCGAATAGGGCATAATAAAAACCCAGAACAGTTGCGAACTATGCCGTGCCACTTTTATAAATATCCTGTAAGTAGGAATGATCGATCGGACAGTAAACAGGAACGGGCGGTACAGGAATGCTGCACTGTTTTATTGTCACATTGACAGCAGTAAAGCGGAAACAAGACCTGACATCACACAGACGACACCAGCGGTTGTCACAGGCGTTGCTAACGCGGTAACGCTGGTGCTACACGACCAAACCCGCGGCCGTAAACATCGTATTAGGATGCTACTAAAGCGGGCATAACAAGCTTTGATTCTCGTGTATAGTTACCAAGTTGTTGCACCCAATAAACGCGAAGGTGTGTGTTTGCAGGAATGTTCTAGATCGTTGGTAATCAAAGTTTGCCTTATGTCCCTATTTCTTGACCTTGCAGTAGCTTTCATGCTGGTTATGGCAACAAAGGAGTGGTTGTTTGGCCGTGTCGGGCCCAATTAGCTGCGTTTATTACCGAGCGGGTGAAGTGTGACGCATGACAGGGTTTGACCTAATGTGTGATCGGAAGTGATATATGACACAGGTTGTTGTCATGTCGTCCTAAATGGGGGATAGTGACGCTTGACAGAGATTGTCGTCTTGTTTAGGGGAAGCAGCAAAAATTTACAACGTTTGACGTCCTGCGTGGGGCAGCAATGACACTTGACAGAATATGACGTCCTGTGTGGGGCAGCAGTGACACTTGACAGAGTTTGACGTCCTGCGTGGGGCAGCAATGACACTTGACAGAATATGACGTCCTGTGTGGGGCAGCAGTTACACTTGACAGAATTTGACGTCCTGCGTGGGGCAGCAGTTACACTTGTCAGAATTTGACGTCCTGTGTGGGGCAGCAGTGACACTTGACAGAATTTGACGTCCTGCGTGGGGCAGCAGTGACACTTGACAGAATTTGACGTCCTGTGTGGGGCAGCAGTGACACTTCACAGAGTTTGACGTCCTGCGTTGGGCAGCAGTGACACCTGACAGAGCTTGACGTCCTGTGTGGGGCAGCAGTGACACCGGACAGAGCTTGGCGTCCTGCGTGGGGCAGCAGTGACGCTTGACAGAGTTTGACGTCCTGCGTGGGGCAGCAGTGACACTTGACAGAGTTTGACGTCCTGCGTGGGGCAGCAGTGACACTTGACAGAGTTTGACGTCCTGTGTGGGGCAGCAGTGACGCTTGACAGAGTTTGACGTCCTGTGTGGGGCAGCAGTGACACCTGACAGAGTTTGACATCATGTGTGGGGCAGCAGTGACACTTGATAGAGTTTGACGTCCTGCGTGGGGCAGCAGTGACACATGACAGAGTTTGACGTCCTGCATGGGGCAGCAGTGACACTTGACAGAGTTTGACGTCCTGTGTGGGGCAGCAGTGACCCTTGACAGAGTTTGACATCCTGTGTGGGGCAACACTGACACATGATAGAGCTTGACGTCCTGAATGAGGGAACAGTAAAACTTGACAGAGTTTATCGTCCGTTATGGGACGTAGTGACACCTGACAGAGTTTGACGTCCTGTGTATGGGACAGACATTGACGTCCGGTAGTGAAACTTGACAGAGTTTAACCTCCGGTGTGGAGCAAAAGTGACACTTAACAGAGTTTGACATCCTGTGTTGGGACAACAGTGACACTTGACAGAGTTTGACAGCCTTTTTTAGGGGGAGCTGTGACACATGTATAAGTAATACTAACACTTGACATAATTTGACGTCGTGTGTGGGGAAGGAACACTGACGCTTGATAGAGTTTGACGTCGTATGCGTGTGGGCAGTAATGCTTGGCAGTAATGCTTTGTCGTGTATTGCAGCGTGTCGACACGGGCATGTTGTATCGTGTACCGTATTGTGCGGTGTGTCGTTCCTGCCCTAATTAAGTTTCACGTGTTTTGCATCACGTCGACGCACTGACACCCCATCCCCATATTGTAATTATGTACTCATTTGTTTCCGTTGAAAACTGCATAATCATCTCACCCGTGGCCTGAGTGCAACGGTCCTTACTGTACGTTGAAATTTCAAGAACATGCGACCCTGTGATAGGCCAGCCCTTTATCCATTGCTTCGGAATTTAGCTTCGCAAAAATGACACGGCATACAGGATCCGGTACCCGTGATTTGTCGTATTTCCCCACGACACGTAGTAAAGGATTTAATTCATTATTTCCAAAAGCTTGCAATGTGACAGTCCCTCTTCTTTCGAAGAATTAACATAATATATTTATTCAGCCGGGCATGTTGACTGTTTTGTGGAAACCAGGCGACGTCAAATGCATCCTTTTGGGACTTGATATGGGCCAGAAGAAGATGTTCCAAATTCAGACAATAGTGAACGTTGTGTTTGCAGTTTGCTGATTTCGTGGGCGCCGCTTTCAATTTTCGAACACTACACGTGACATGACACCCTCAACATACATCTAGTTATATGACGATATATATATATATATATATATATATATATATATATATATATATATATATATATAGCTAAATTAGGTATATATATATAGTAAATTAGGTATATATATATATATATATATATATATATATATAGATTATAATATAGTGTATATATATATATATATATATATATATACACACCTAATTTAGCTAAATAAACCGCCATCCATGGACCACTGATCACGGAGCTGTTCGTTAATTACGGAGCATCGCGAGGCAGTGCATAAAACTGACACAACGATTGGGTGTAGTTCTACGTGACAAATGGCTGGAAAACAATTAAAAGGAAGCTCCCCGCCGTGCTTACAGTAGAGACAGCCCATAGAGTAGTCGGACTGGTGGGAAAATGTCACTTTAATATACTGTATAACATTCTTTAGCTGGTGTTACGTGGCACCGAGACACACCAGTGATGTTATCATACACGTAATTTATTCACGTTTGCTGTCAAATCATACAGTGTACCTGTTTTCAGGTCATTTCTAGTTCCGTTGCCCGGGAAATTGTTTTGCTTGTGTGTGCTGGACTTAAATAATCTAGCAATTGTAACTCCAGTTTTTATATGACAATATTATAATAAGATAAACTAATTAATTAATTACGATGATAAAACAACGTTGCATTGGCAGCGGTAGACTGTGATAGATCAACGAAATTTTTTGTGGGTGATTCAGATACTTGATGGAGGGTGGAATGAAGGATTTAAGGGCCGCTACATATATATATATATATATTATTATTATTATATATTATTATTATATATATTATAATATAATATAATATAATTATAATTATAATTATAATTATAATTATAATTATAATTATATTATAGTTATATTATATATTATATATAGTTATAGTTATAGTTATATTATAATTATAATTATAATTATAATTATAATTATAATTATAATTATAATTATAATTATAATTATATTATAATTATATATATATATATATTATATATATATATATAGTTAACAATAGATAAATAATTGTGTCTAGACAAATCGTTTTGAGTATACTGCTATGTGGGTGAATAATTAAGCAGTCCAATTATAACTGTACAACAAACCACACAATTGTTTCTTGAAACATAAAATGTAACTTTACCGGAGGGTTCCGAATATTCGTAGGCGAGTAGGCGATGCGACGATATTTATTCGATATATTTCACTTCTTTCGCCTTTCTTGGACTCTGATTGGCTAAGCGGTGTAGCGTTTAGATTTCTCCGGGTGTTATAAACTATACGGGTGACGTTCTGCGCATGCGCGAGTCAGTCGTTGTTAATAATTAACCATTAAGTACGTTAACGCTTCCCGCTGAATCTCATATTAAGCACATATTTATTCTGATATATATATATATATATATATATATATATATATATATATATATACAACTATGATCAAAAGGACATATATAGCCTTTCAGCAAAGTTATTATTTCGCCGCAAATTAACACGAGGCAAACAGGTTTGAAATATGATTTCATAGCAAGTGTAAATCACAAATCTTCACAACAATCACCAGACGAGAGTCAACGAACAGCCCGTGAGATTATGCCAATTGCTTTGCGTTTCGCTGCGCATTGATCATTTTGCATTTATCGCGCATGCGCAGAAACGTCACCCGGACTTTTTATGGCGCCCGGAACAATATACGCGCGACAGCGCCTCAAAACCTTCGGAATGTAAAAAACTGCTTCGCCGACTCGGTCGTACCAGGTCCCCGTGTCACGACGCTACTCGCCGACGGCGGTTTGTCTATGACTACTTGTTTTTAATATCGAACATGTGTGATATGTTTTTACGACGCGCTAACATAAAATAAAGACTGCCCTCGAGACAACCATCACGTCGCAAGGGGCCATGCACGCAACGTCGCAGACACGTCTGTAAGAGACTAAATCTCAGTCGTGTAGTGACGCGTATGTCGGGCTTTAGATACTTGACATTAAAAAGGCACGAAGAAGAGAAGAAGAAGAAAAGAGAAGAGAAGAGAAGGGAAGGAAGGGAAGGGAAGGGAAGGAAGGAAGGGGAAGGGAAGGGACGGGACGGGACGGGACGGGACGGGACGGGACGGGACGGGACGGGACGGGACGGGACGGGACGGGACGGGACGGGACGGACGAGACGACGAGACGAGACGAGACGAGACGAGACGAGACGAGACGAGACGAGACGAGACGAGACGAGACGAGACGAGACGAGACGAGACGAGACGAGACGAGACGAGACGAGACGAGACGAGACGAGACGAGACGAGACGAGACGAGACGAAAAGAGACGAAAAGAGACGAAAAGAGACGAAAAGAGACGAAAAGATACGAAAAGATACGAAAATATACGAAAAGAGACGAAAAGAGACGAAAAGAGACGAAAAGATACGAAAAGAGACGAAAAGAGACGAGACGAAAAGATACGAAAAGAGACGAAAAGAGACGAGACGAAAAGAGACGAGACGAAAAGAGACGAGACGAAAAGAGACGAGACGAAAAGAGACGAGACGAAAAGAGACGAGACGAAAAGAGACGAGACGAAAAGTGACGAGACGAAAAGTGACGAGACGAAAAGAGACGAGACGAAAAGTGACGAGACGAAAAGTGACGAGACGAAAAGAGACGAGACGAGACGAAAAGAGACGAGACGAAAAGAGACGAGACGAAAAGAGACGAAAAGAGACGAAAAGAGACGAAAAGAGACGAAAAGAGACGAAAAGAGACGAGACGAAAAGAGACGAGACGAAAAGAGACGAAAAGAGACGAAAAAAGAGACGAAAAGAGACGAAAAGAGAAGTTTCAGTAGTGTCAAAAGTATCTCATGTATAAGTGATCAATTGTATTGACTTTCGGATGATACATAATACACATTGTGTGGGCAACGCCAGATAAAAATAATCGAGAATGGACATGTTAATGGTTTCTTTACATAATGGATCATCTACCTTACACACTGCGTTGGAATATCTGCAGACAGAAGTTCGTATATTTAGGTTTTATTTGGTGTTAGGTTTCTTCTGTAGAAAAGTGTATTGATTTCTCCTAAATCATTGTGTATTCAGCAAATTACTTCCTACTCGCTCAAAACTCAATCATTTTAGATAATTATTGCTGTATATTATTTGATTGGTAGTTTGTGTAAAACAGAGCAACTGACTTGTTATTGTTATGTTGTTTGTCGCCGTTGGTCGCAGTCGAAGTCGTAGTCCCCGCCATTATCGTCGTTGTTGTTGTTGTTGTTGTCGCCATTGTCGTCGTTGTTGCTGTTATCACCATTATCGTCGTTGTTGTTGTTATCGCCATTATCGTCGTCGTCGTCGTCGTCGTCGTCGTCGTCGTCGTCGTCGTCGTCGTCGTCGTCGTCGTCGTCGTCGTCGTCGTCGTCGTCGTCGTCGTCGTCGTCGTCGTCGTCGTCGTCGTCGTCGTCGTCGTCGTCGTCGTCGTCGTCGTCGTCGTCGTCGTCGTCGTCGTCGTCGTCGTCGTCGTCGTCGTCGTCGTCGTCGTCGTCGTCGTCGTCGTCGTCGTCGTCGTCGTCGTCGTCGTCGTCGTCGTTCGTCGTCGTCGTCGTCGTCGTCGTCGTCGTCGTCGTCGTCGTCGTCGTCGTCGTCGTCGTCGTCGTCGTCGTCGTCGTCGTCGTTGTTGGTATCGCCATTATATTCTTCGTTGTTATTGTTGTTATCGCCATTATCGTCTTCGTTGTTGTTGTTGTTGTTATCGCTATTACCGTCGTCGTTTGTCGTCATTGTCGTCGTCGTTGTCGTCATCATCGTCGCTTACTGTCAATGTTATTGTAGTCGTCGTTAGCGTCGTCGTTGTCGTTACTGCTTACGTCGCCGCCGCTGTCCTTGAAACAAACACCATTCTTAGTTCGTCACTTCCGTGCACTCAGCGGGGTCAAACGGACACGACTTAAACAAATGGACCCGATATGTGGTTACACGGTTAGTCAGCCTCTCGCGTTGTTGATAGACCAGTCGGTGCACTTGACCAGGTACACGATGCCCTGTGCGTCTTATCTTTACTACTTCCGAGAGTCGTTCGTGTAGCAATTAAACAGCAACACAATGACGAAGATAACATCTTAACTGCAGCTGTAATATACGTACATTGTGGTCGAATTTCATGCGTCTTATTTGTCCAGCTGAGCGTATCAACGTCTGTTGGGAGACCAGACACGATTGTTCACAAGAGTCTGGAGTCCGTGGGAAAACAGATTTAAAGAACCCTGTTAAATTTTATGTCGTACTATTCCGCCACTTTACTGACCAGGTACAAATGTACGAGTGCACGTGCAACATCGTTAAAATAATAAAATTTAAATCTGCTTAAATTCCCTCCACGGTTATCTATATCTCTTCGCGAAATCAGTCGTCTGGAGGTCCTAAATAGCGCTCTATCGCAGCCGTGCACTAAACCATGTTATACAACGGCACTATTCACTTGACGTTCAAAACCATAACGGTACAATCTCCGAACGACAGGGGTCCAATGGACCGGAGTGTTAATACACTATACACAGAAGATTCTGTCAGCGAGGAAGGAGAGACGAAGGATGGAGCGGCGATGGAGGTTGTCAAGGTTGACCGTCGACCGGGAAATCTTCATGAACCAAAGAGACATTGTTAAGAAGATGCTCTATACTGCCAAGTCCGAGTTCTATGCCTACCAAATTAAGGATCAGGATGGCAACCCAGAAGCCCTTTTCCCACACAAAACGACTGCCAACATTGCCTAATGAACACCTGTGACAATTGCTACATGAATTCAGCACCTATTTCATAGACAAAGTTGATATCATCAGACGCGACCTTGATAACGTTGACAATTGCGTAGCTATGCGTCGCGATGAGCCCTGTGGTATTTCCTCGTATCTGTCATCGTTCATGCCCACCACAACCGACGAGATCACCAAATTGGTCAGCAAATCAGCCTGCAAATCGTGCATGTTGGATCCGATTCCTACTCATCTGCGGAAGGCCAACTTATCCAGCCTAGCACCAGTCATCGCTGATATTGTGAACGTGTCGATTGCGACAGGAGTTTCCCTTCCGCCTTTAAAAAGGCTCTCGTAACTCCGTTGCTGAAGAAAACAACGCTTGATGCAAACGACGTCAAGAACTATCGTTCAGTGTCAAACCTGTGCTTTGTGTCCAAAATCGTAGAGAAGGTCGTTGCTGTCCGTTTCTCTAAACAGTTGTCAGACAACGATCTATATGAGCAGATGCAATCTGCTTATCGTCTAAACCACAGCACAGAGACAGCACTGCTGAGAGTACGCAATGATTTGCCCTGTATTCTAGATGAGCGCAAGGCTGCCACACTAGTGCTATTAGATCTATCGGCAGCATTCGATACGATCGATCACACGATCATGTTAACCCGCCTCAGAGATCGGTTTGGAATAACTGCAACATGGCTTGCATGGTTTGAGTCGAATTTGGTGAATCGAAGCCAACGTATTCAACTGCACGGCAAAATATCCGCGGAACGTCCAGTGGTGTTCGGCGTTCCGCAAGGTTCCGTTCTCGGCCCGCGCATGTTTATTTGCTACACTGCTCCACTCGGTGACATCGCACGTCGACACGGGATAAACGTTCACGATCGGAAAAACCCAGAAATTATGATTCATACTTACGTTACGTCTCGCCTAGACAACGGAAACTGCCTGCTATACGGCATTTCCGACCACCTTCTTACCAAACTCCAAAGAGTACAAAACGCTGCTGCCCGGCTCATAACCAAAACGAAGAAACACGACCACATCACTGCTGTTTTAATCGATCTACACTGGCTTCCTATCAAACAGCGGATCGAGTACAAATTGTTACTGTTGACGTTTCGAAGCCTTCATGGACTAGCTGCATCTTACATAACCGACCTACTAATTCGTTACGAACCGACCCGTGCGCTATGCTCCGCGGACGCTCACCTACTGGAGGTTCCATGATGCAGACTACGTACGCAGGGAGAAAAGGCATTTTCGAGTGCTGCTCCACGCCTCTGGAACAAACTGCCGCTTGCCATGCGGGCCACAGACTCCCTCAGTTCTTTCAAGAAGCAACTGAAGACATTTATGTTTAAAAGAGCGTTTTCATTTTAAAACAGAACAATTTTATAATATCCGAACATTTTAAATATGTACTATTTGTCAACTATTTTTTGGTAATTGTAATATAATTAACTATTGTTTATTTTTAATATCTACTATTTTTAATATCTACTATTTATCAACTATTTTATTATTTATTTATTTTTATATTGTAATATAATTAACTATTATTTATCAGTATTAGTATTTTAGTATTATTAAGACTAATATTATTTATTTATATTGAACATATTTTACTGATCTATTTATTTTACAACTACGTCTCTATTGTTTACACTCAGGCTCACCAAAACCTCCAAGTTAACTACACTCAGGATCACCAAAACCTCCAAGTTAACTACACTCAGGATCACCAAAACCTCCAAGTTAACTACACTCAGGATCACCAAAACCTCCAACTTAACTACACTCAGGATCACCAAAACCTCCAACTTAACTACACTCAGGATCACCAAAACCTCCAAGTTAACTACACTCAGGATCACCAAAACCTCCAAGTTAACTACACTCAGGATCACCAAAACCTCCAAGTTAACTACACTCAGGATCACCAAAACCTCCAAGTTAACTACACTCAGGCTCACCAAAACCTCCAAGTTAACTACACTCAGGCTCACCAAAACCTCCAAGTTAACTACACTCAGGCACACCAAAACCTCCAACTTGACTACACTCAGGCTCACCAAAACCTCCAAGTTAACTACACTCAGGATCACCAAAACCTCCAAGTTAACTACACTCAGGCTCACCAAAACCTCCAAGTTAACTACACTCAGGATCACCAAAACCTCCAACTTAACTACACTCAGGATCACCAAAACCTCCAACTTTACTACACTCAGGATCACCAAAACCTCCAAATTAACTACACTCAGGCTCACCAAAACCTCCAAGTTAACTACACTCAGGATCACCAAAACCTCCAAGTTAACTACACTCAGGCTCACCAAAACCTCCAACTTAACTACACTCAGGATCACCAAAACCTCCAAGTTAACTACACTCAGGCTCACCAAAACCTCCAACTTAACTACACTCAGGCTCACCAAAACCTCCAACTTAACTACACTCAGGATCACCAAAACCTCCAAGTTAACTACACTCAGGATCACCAAAACCTCCAAGTTAACTACACTCAGGCTCACCAAAACCTCCAACTTAACTACACTCAGGCTCACCAAAACCTCCAACTTAACTACACTCAGGATCACCAAAACCTCCAAGTTAACTACACTCAGGATCACCAAAACCTCCAATTTAACTACACTCAGGCACACCAAAACCTCCAACTTGACTACACTCAGGCTCACCAAAACCTCCAAGTTAACTACACTCAGGATCACCAAAACCTCCAAGTTAACTACACTCAGGCACACCAAAACCTCCAACTTGACTACACTCAGGCTCACCAAAACCTCCAACGTAAATACACTCAGGCTCACCAAAACCTCCAAGTTAACTACACTCAGGCTCACCAAAACCTCCAACTTAACTACACTCAGGATCACCAAAACCTCCAAGTTAACTACACTCAGGATCACCAAAACCTCCAAGTTAACTACACTCAGGCTCACCAAAACCTCCAAGTTAACTACACTCAGGATCACCAAAACCTCCAAGTTAACTACACTCAGGATCACCAAAACCTCCAACTTGACTACACTCAGGCTCACCAAAACCTCCAAGTTAACTACACTCAGGATCACCAAAACCTCCAAGTTAACTACACTCAGGCACACCAAAACCTCCAACTTGACTACACTCAGGCTCACCAAAACCTCCAAGTTAACTACACTCAGGATCACCAAAACCTCCAACTTGACTACACTCAGGCTCACCAAAACCTCCAACGTAAATACACTCAGGATCACCAAAACCTCCAACTTAACTACACTCAGGCTCACCAAAACCTCCAACTTGACTACACTCAGGCTCACCAAAACCTCCAACTTAACTACACTCAGGCTCACCAAAACCTCCAAGTTAACTACACTCAGGATCACCAAAACCTCCAACTTGACTACACTCAGGTTCACCAAAACCTCCAACTCAACTGCAGTGAGGCTCATCAATGCCTCCGTTTAGGACATCCATCTGCACTTTTCGTAGAGGCTCACCATAAAACGCCAAATGCTCCAAATATCCTACAGTTCTACAGAAACATTCTTCGTTTGTAGGACTGCGCTGGCTACGAAGTACCCAAAATGATACACCATTGTCCAATAAATTCCCGTATGTTTCCGATATATGACAATGCAGAAAATTGTTGGTCTCGCTCGGAGGTACAACTCGTGCCTTTTTTCCATTTTGGG
>JAODUO010000867.1:117500-120000 GCA_025642075.2 Ridgeia piscesae | reverse complement strand
GCACACATGCACACATGCACACATGCACACATGCACACACATGCACACATGCACACATGCACACATGCACACATGCACACATGCACACATGCACACATGCACACATGCACACATGCACACATGCACACCACATACACAACATAACATACACACATGCACACATTCACACATACACACATACACACATGCACACATGCACACATCCACACATGCACACATGCACACACATGCACACATGCACACATACACAAATACACACATGCACACATGCACACATGCACACATACACACATACACACATACACACATACACACATACACACATACACACATACACACATACACACATACACACATACACACATACAAACATACAAACATGCACACATTCACACATACACACATACACACATGCACACATGCACACATCCACACATGCACACATGCACACATGCACACATGCACACATACACAAATACACACATGCACACACATACACACATACACACATACACACATACACACATACACACATACACACATACACACATACACACATACACACATACACACATACACACATACAAACATACACACATACACACATACACACATACACACACATACACACATACACACATACACACATACACACATACACACATACACATATGTATACACATACATGCGCAAAATTCATACATGTGCGTGTATTTTGTAAATGTGATTCATCAATTTACTCTATGTTCCTTTTTTATTAGTTAAGTAGATGCAGAGGGGCGCCCTGGGGCATATACCCCAAATGCCTCTGTGAAAATACCCCAATGCATACGCAACTATTGTATCAAATCGATACGCTAGTGTCCATCGCACGACATATAACCTTTGTAAATCGCGCTCCGTGTCTGACTGGAGAATAGGACAATAGGCCATATTTTGTGAAACAGACAGCTATAAAGGTCGGCTTTGTGATGACTGCCCACGCGCAAGTTATTTCATGGCTGGGGCGTTAGAGTATTGTCTGCTCTGGCATTCCGACTACTGGCTATTTATTATTAGCCAGGGCACTGGACTCTCAATCCAGGGTCGTTGTGCTGCGCTATTGTAGCCTACCCGTGGCTGATCATCTCCGAAAACCGTGGAAGTGACCGGAGTGGAAGAGTATAATTACAACAATTGACTTCGCCAGTCGCTACTCTCACAGCCGTCGTAACAGCACAAATACACGCCCCAGTTTCAAAACGGATACAAGACTGATGGGAAACCCAATATAATGATCCCTAATATAATGAACCACGAGCAGCGTGTGGCTGGAATCACTCGAAATGAGTTCACATGACTAGAGACCGACTACACCGCTAGTGAACGATTTCATCGGGAGAGGTTAAAAAAGGCGTTTTGCAAAGGATGTGCCTCGGGTACTGTTGGCTGGTAGTGACGTAATCAACCGCAGCGACCCCTGGCGCGCGAGGATGGATGAAACGGGAGAACTCGGGTTCGAATCCTGAACGGCCAATTATATATATATATATATAATTTTATAAAAATATATATATATATATATTTTTTATATCTTTATATATATATATATATATATATATATATATATATAAAGATATATATATATATATATATATATATATATATATATATATATATATATATAATTTGAACATTGGTTCTATGTTGCTCCAGTTAACGCAGCTATATGAATTAGTACTTGGATATAGACAATGGTGGATGCTTGTACACGAATAGTCCTCAGGCGTTAATGGCAGCGTGGCTGAATGCTTTCCAGGCGGTACTCAATTGAAGAGATCAGGCAGTAGTGTTTTAAACAGTCCCAAAAATTGGATGCTATGCTATGCTATGCTATGCTATGCTATGCTATGCTATGCTATGCTATGCTATGCTATGCTATGCTATGCTATGCTATGCTATGCTATGCTATGCTATGCTATGCTATGCTATCTATCTATGCATATATATATATAATATATATATATATATATATATATATATATATATATAATATATATATATGATATATACATATATACATATATATATATATATATATATATATATATATATATATATATATTATTATATATGTATATATATGTATATATATGTATATATATATATATGTATATATATATATATGTATATGTATATATATATATATATATATATACATATATTTGCATATGTATATATAATATATACATATATATATATATATATATATATATATATATATATATATACATATACAATATATTTTATATATATACATATATATATATACATATATATACATATATTATATATATATATATATATATATATATATATATATATATATATATATATATATATATATGTGTATAGATTATATAATCATATTTGATTATTGGACTAGTAAACCTAAATATTTTCAAATATTAGTTTTAAACGATTAGGTTTTGGGCGTGGTTCAGTCATGGGTGTGTATAGT
>JAODUO010000867.1:110000-112500 GCA_025642075.2 Ridgeia piscesae | reverse complement strand
ATCGTTCTTCTGATACACACAAATGTGTACTAATTACAATCGTCCAATCAAGAAATCATCAAATCAACTAAAAGTTTTGATTTCATGATTGGGCCAACACGATGATCAATCAGAGAACATGTTACAAGCAGTCAGCCAATCACAACCGACGTTGCTTACTGACCTTCACCTCGACGACCTGCAGCTCGAAGAAGCCGGGCATGTCGACTATGGCGGCAAAGACAACGAGGACGAAGACGACGATACGACTGGCGCTGATGCGGGTCCACCTCGGCGTCGGCCGCTTGCCGTCGCGGGCCTGAACGACGTAGGCGGCTACGAGACCTACTGCCAGCAGCCAGGTGGCGGCGTGACGGAACACGTCGCCCGCGGCAGACGACACCGTGTCGGCGACCGTCAGCGACCACGAGTAGGTCGTCTCGAGACCGAGGCTCTCCGTCTGACGCACGGCAGACAGCGTCCTGGGGAGAACAGGGGACTCAATCAATCAATCAATCAATCAATCAATCAATCAATCAATCAATCAATCAATCAATCAATCAATCAATCAATCAATCAATCAATCAACCAATCAATCAACCAGTCAACCAATCAATCAACCAGCCAACTAACCAATCAATCAATCAACTTACCAATCAATCAATCAACCAATCAATCAACCAACCAACTAACCAATCAATCAACCAACCAACTAACCAATAATCAATCAATCAACCAACTAACCAATCAATCAACCAACCAACTAACCAATCAATCAACCAACCAACTAACCAATCAATCAATCAACCAACCAACTAACCAATCAATCAACCAACCAACTAACCAATCAATCAACCAACTAACCAATCAATCAATCAATCAATCAATCAACTTATTTCATAACGCACAACATGAAAAACAAAACAAGTCATTAAGCTGGTATAATTATTACGGGTGCATAAACTTAAGACATTTTGTGTTATTGCTTAGACTTATGAATACTTATACATACATGTAGTTTTTTTTTATTATCCCTGTTAGTCGCGACACAATGCGAGCACGCCACGAGTGTAACATGTATGTCTACAATATAGGTACTGCGACCTTTGTTAAACTGAATGCACTTTTGAGTGAGTCGACGTCACAATTACGAAGCTTTAGATGAAAGTAAGATGGACTAAACATTTCAAATTCAGTTGACAACCCTTATATGTAACTCTTTACTGTATGACAAAACGAATTATTTCAATGCAATCCGATTCCGTAATTGTTATTCCTACAGAGTTAGGTGATTGTGACCTTAAGGTGATTGTTATATAACAACGAAGTTTTCAATACGTTTGTACGTCAAATTTTTCTTTTGTCTAACAGGTTGACCAGTTAAATATTATCCACAAACACGTCATGCGTATTTCCATTCAGTGGATTATAAAAACGGGGTTGTAGTTGTTTCAAATCATGTTATTCTTTATAACCACATAGAGTTGGCAATGTATTGGGTTTATGGGTACTTAGTTCAGCCTTTGTACTTTGACGTGTTGTTTATTTCGTTTCGGTTTATTTTTAGTTTTGTCATGCTGTGCGTCGTGTAACATTAGGTCCGTCAACTCTACATGAGTCCAGTTCGCACAAATCCCCTTGAAATGGTCCGGTTTGTTTCGATTTGGTTATTGATTCATTCCGTTTAGTCATAGTTTATTCATAGGTTGGTCTCTGTCGTGCACTCTTCAATAGTTGACTAAAGTCACCTGGTTTATGTAAATTCAATTCAGATGCACAACGATTATTTCAGTGAGATCCAGTTCCATTGCATTTCTTTGATTTGATTATTTTAATTTAATAAAGTTCGCATAACTTAATTAAATTAGGAGGTTCGATGGTATGAACTATATATAGTCCGGTCGAATATGCGTATTAACCTAACTTTACGTTCAGTTCAGTAGGAATTAAATTGATTTATTTCGGTTCGATTCGATTCGGGAAAGCAGTGTGTTGTTGAAACACCTGTTGCGTCGTTGGTGTCTGCTTCAATTAGATTCGGATATTGCAACATGACTCTTTAGGTAATTATTCCTGTCAATGTTAATTACCGATTCTGTTGATGACGTTCTCCAATTCCAGTCAAGCGCGATAGGTGGACGAGAGACAATAAACTTATTTGTTTCATCGAGAGCTACTAAACTACGACCGGGGATAACCTTTGACCGGGGTCAAGAGTGACACTTGATATAACCCCCGATACACTGCAATCATTGTTTCGACGAAACAGTTAACTTTCACCTATTACGTGCACCTAAACTCCATCCTAGGGTCAACTTTGACCGAGGTCAAGGGTGACACTTGGTATAACCCCCAATACACTGCAGTCAGTTTCTCTGAACTGTTTGCATTCTGTAACTTAAATTCAGACTTTTAGATTGGCCGCTCCGCATCTAGTTGATTTATATTTCCGGTTACCACGTCAACATGACGCCATAAATGCAGCATATATAAGTATATAGTTGTTTCGAAAACATCGTGA
>JAODUO010000867.1:65000-105000 GCA_025642075.2 Ridgeia piscesae | reverse complement strand
ATGGCGATGACGATGACGATGACGATGACGATGACGATGACGATGACGATGACGATGACGATGACGATGATGATCACAATCACAATCACAATCACAATCACAATCACAATCACAATCACAATCACAATCACAATCACAATCACAATCAAATCACGTAAATTTCTGTTTTCACTTTAATTGGCACTTGTTTTGATGGGTCATCAACAAGTTTTTTTTTTAAAATGACTTTCATTATTAAAACACGGTCAACTCATGTAAATTTTTATTTACACGACCGTCAGCTAACCGACCAGCATACGGTCTCACATTTACTTCTCGGTCAAGTATCGAGTGGTCACTGGCTTACAAAACAAATAGCGTGTAAATAACTTGGGTCTACCACAGCATTTTCTGGTTGCTCTATATTCTCGAGCCCGAAGCCGAGTTCACCACTCCAGTATTACTGCTGCGTTGTATTTTTAAACAATAACAAAACTTTGTAAAACACCCGAATCCACTTAAACTGGAATGTTTTCAGGTTGTTTAAGCAAAAGTTCAGATCACCAGTAAGTTGTCCTATGTCGTGACTCGTCAGGCGCAGCGACAAATGCTGCTGAACCGATCAACTCCACAAAACTCATAATTCCTTCAGCAGACCTACGACCTGTAACTGCGGACAATAGTGTCTAGATTAGGCCATGAAACAACACAAACCTGTCAATTCCAGAAGACTTCAGCGAGCTCCACCGATTGATGAAACTCCCGCTTCAACCACCAACCGATTCGTAAACGGACCAGCACCGGACAGACTGACCGCAGACAGACCGGACGACGCAGCTCGGCTGGGCTCTCTCGTTCTGTCGCCGTTACCGGATGCTGTTGGTTATGCCCCTAATACCGCTCTGAAACCCGACCCGTCGCTGTCTTGTTTTGCGTCATCGGGTCGCGCGGACTGGAGTTATGTGTCTTGCTGGCGTTACTCGACCCTTGGCGACAGAACCAATCCCGTTACAAAGCCGCGGTCGGCGGTCCCCGGTCGTGTAGTAGGAACGCCAGCCTCGTGAGTTTCGAACCGAGACTCGCCGTCTGGTCTTTACAACTGGGGTCTTGTCTCGGCACCGCGAGGGATCACACGCATCGGCTTATCTTAAGTGCCTCGAATGTAGATTCGATGCTAAAGAATTATAGCAGTAACCACTGCGTTTCGCTGCCAACTGTTGCAGTGTACGAGAAAAGTACGATGCTGGCTAGCTAGGACGTTCTTGGATACTATGCGTGAAGAACGAGGCTAGAGGCGTATTGATAAATAGCCACTTCACAAAAAGTTAAATAAGTGTACAGGTTAGCTTGCAGGCCCCTAAGAGGGTTGATTTTGAAGGGGTGTATTTTAGTGCCTAGGATGTCACGTATCCCAAAAAAATTTAATTTTAGCACGAACCTTGAGGTTAGAGTGCTGAGAAATTTTCGCGGTCGATGTATTCTTTACATCATGGGGTACGCGTAATGTTGGAAACATTTTTTGGCGTTTATAGGGGTAATGTTACAGAATGTTGCCTGTAGAATGGGGTAGTATAGGCCATCGTTCCAATCTGTTTACACGACAATTTACAATCAAACATTTCTTGATCCCCCCAAGCGGAACTTCTTACCCCGTTGGAACGTTGCTTCAGCGACTGAGGAAGAACAGAGAGCATAAACCCATCACACCTACGGCCTGGGCCTGGTGTATACGGAAAACTGGAATGTTGCAGACTGTATAAACATACAGATGTACACACAGAGTGTGTGAACTATATATTGTATAATATTATGTCAACACCACACTGCCACAATGCAAAAAAATCCTCGTGCATTTGTAATGTTGCTTGGTAGTAAACAGAACTGAACTGAACTGAGCAGAACGTAGCTTAATTTCACTTCACTTCACTTCACTTCACTTCACTTCACTTCACTTCACTTCACTTCACTTCACTTCACTTCACTTCACTTCACTTCACTTCACTTCACTTCACTTCACTTCACTTCACTTCACTTCACTGAACATACACATGCCTGCATAACC
The DNA here is from genome assembly GCA_025642075.2 of Ridgeia piscesae. Classification (NCBI taxonomy): domain Eukaryota; kingdom Metazoa; phylum Annelida; class Polychaeta; order Sabellida; family Siboglinidae; genus Ridgeia; species Ridgeia piscesae. The sequence continues at coordinate 102,959 of JAODUO010000867.1, read as the reverse complement.
ACACTCACTCACACACACACACACACACACACACACACACACACACACACGCATGGCTTTGTGAGTGCATATGTGTGTTTACGTGTCCTTGTGTGTGCGCGTAAAAAAATTTTGTATAAGTTTTGTCTATGGCGAACGTTTAGGCTTATAATGCCTAGGAACGTACGACCTGTGCTCATTACGACAAAACAGTGTGCGCGATGTTTAATGGTCGATTAACACATGTCTCACCGCCCTGTTTCCTTGGGCGTTATCCGGCTCCGTCCTCGTAGTCTAATCGTCTACACGCGTTGTGGGAGCGGTCTTCTTGCATGACTAGCGCCGCACCCCACTAGGGCCACAACCCTACTTGCAACCCTGGAAAAAGTCATCCCTTGGGGGTAGCAGGCGTGTGACTGCTAACACACACTCGCTAGGGCTGATCCGTGCCTGCCTTATGCTTAGCCTCGATTACAGCCTTTTAACCCCTCTATTCCGCCTGGTAGTTTTATGCTCTGCGGATGTTACCACCAGGGCGACCATACGCCAAAATAGGGTAGAGACGCTGATTGGCTTTCAGGGCTACTATGAAATAAAAACTAAAATAAGTATATACTTTTATAAGATAATACTATACTATTAAAAGTATTCAACATTGTAAGTTTTTATTTACACAAAAATAAACAGAAATACAAATTTACAATTGTTTCTAAAGGAGGAATCATGGCAGGATTACACTGGCTCCGTGAGGTGGCAGCACAGGCTGTCTTCTCAGCGAAGATACACAGCCAATCGAAAGTCCGTTAAGCGAGATTACCTGATACAATGAAGAAGCATACGCGTGTGCCTGCCCGCCAGCCTGTCAGCCTGTCAGCCCGCCAGCCCGTCACCCCGACAGCCTGCCAGTCTACCGCCCATCATGCTGTCAAGCCAGTCAGTTAATCGCCCACACAGGCACCAAGCCGCCATTCGGCCTCGCCCAATGTTAACTAGCAAATGTCTATTAATTAACAACCGGATAGTTGCGCATAATATGCCATGTATGTGTTTATTTCCGCTTTGGGCGGGGCTTACGCGTAGGCATGCTATTTATATCTAAAGGGTATGTCTGGGCAAGTTGACTGCATTGCAAACATAAATGTGATGTTTTACGATGTAGGTGGTTCTCAAGACGAGCACTTTTATGTTGGACCGGAAATGTTACGCAGAAGGATCATATCATAATTATCATAATTGTTCACATTGGACTCACCAAACCCAAAATCTACCAGTGTCATGCATTTGTTCCACTGTGGCAGTGAGTGCTGCGACACAGCAAGACACCAATCGACTTGCCGAGTTCCATATTGGCTAACGTGTCTGACAATTTATCAATCATCAAACTCCACAAGCAACGTACCAACAACACATACATCTGCATCATTACGAAAACATGTGTGCGTGCGTGTGTGCGTGTGTGTGTGTGTGTGTGTGTGTGTGTGTGTGCGTGCGTGCGTGCGTGCGTGCGTGCGTGCGTGCGTGCGTGCGTGTGTGTGTGTGCGTGCGTGCGTGCGTGCGTGCATGCGTGCGTGCGCGTGTGTGTGTGTGCGTGCGTGCGTGCGTGTGCATGCGTGTGTACGTGCGTGTGTGCGTGAATATGCGCGTTCATCTATTTATGTATTAATGAAACTGATATACGGTAGGGCGGGGAAATACGCCCCTGAGAGGCAATATGCACGAACACCTACACATATTCTTTCGAAAATTATGTGTAATGAAGTTGAATTACTTTTACTTAATTACCACCTTGTTTACTTTCCTACGTTTTACTTCTATATTTTGCGTTACTATATTCTGTCTTGCTGAAAATTTACAAGTTTACCAATAATACAATTATAGTTCGTATTAAAGCCGTTCCTTGTGCAGTTTAGCAAGTAGATGAAACAGATGCATTTATAAATGAGTGGCGCTGCAATCCGTTTTCGTTCTGATGCACAATGTGTCAGAGTGGAAAAATAGGAGTGTACCTGGTTGTCCGTCTCTCTTTATCTGTCTCATCTCTTATTTAACTCTCCGGCCCTTCACCCCTTCCCTTCTAAATATGTTCTACCTGCCTGCCTGCCTGCCTGCCTCCTGCCTGCCTGCCTGCCTGCCTGCCCGCCCGCCCGCCCGCCCTTTACTATGGTGTATTCATGTAGTATTAGATCAATTGTCATGTCAATATATTATTATTATTATTATACTATAATTTTATTATTATCCAAGGTGTCTCTCGTGGTAGTTAGATTTAAGTACCTTAGCGAGATTCTCCTGCCCTATCTGTATAATAAAAAAGTACTTGTAATTATTTTTTATAAAAGTCATTTAATTCTTTCATTCATTCAATTAATTCATTAGTTCCATCAAAATGGAACCTCGACCATTCGTCTGTGGAACAAGATCCCCAGCAGAGTGCCCTCGGCCAGCACACTCACAGCCTTCAAAGCGGTAGTTGACGCCTCTTCACAAATTCGAAAAATATTTAACACAAAGCACTGATTTTATCAATGCTTCTAAACTGCGTATGTGCGAACTGTGGAATGGTTATCACGTGACTGAAGAAGAAAAATTGATACTGTATATATCCGCCAGGTGGCAATCCCCTAGAATATTTATACAGATACTCCAGTAGAGGGCGGCATTAGTAAAATTAACTAAATGTTGCCCAATCGTATTTAAACAACGTCGATTGCTCGTACAATTTAAAGTTGTGCTTCCGGTACCTTGTAAACGAATGTGAAAAGTTGTTTGTGCAAAGTGCATCATTATCAAGGTAAAAATGCAAACCATTGTTACTGTTATGATAGCTTGTTGTTGGAATAATTGGAATGTCTATAAGCAAGCTACGCCGTGGCAAATGTCGGCCACAATGAAAAGGGCATCTTTTGAAGGCGGGGTCTTACTTCGATAGTACACCAGGCCCCAGCGGCTGGTAACAACTGTGCGCATTTGGGATGCGCATTTGACATCTGACGTCTTGCTCTCATTTGTTCTCTAAACTTAGAAACTTGCAACAACTTACGTAACAGTAACAACCCATATTGTGAATGTCAAACCCATAGTCATATGCACCTTCTATCGTGCCCCACATGACTCTCAAGGAACTAAAATTGAAGAACTAGATCTATCTCTGTCTAAATTATGAAACAAGATAAACACACATAATGTCATAATTACCCGCGATTTCAATCTTCCTAACATAAACTGGGAAAATCACCATGTCACACCTAACAGTGGATATAGTACAGTTGCTGCCAACTACTCTCTCATAGAGGAACATGGACTAATCCAACATGTCAATGAACCCACACATAAACAAGGAAATGCCAACAATATCCTAGATCTTGTCTTCACAAATAGACCCGGGTTAAAAAAAGAAACTAAATGTAGTAGACGGCATAGCAGACCACAACTCAGTTATCATTGATGTAAATATCTCACCCAAACGCAAACATCGCCCTAAACGAAAAAAATTCCTCAGAAATAAAGCTGACCACCTTAACATCCAGAAATCTCTCGATGACTTCATACATGAATACTTCTCACTAAACCAAAACATGACAGTCAATGACAAATGGAACCTTGTTTCAACAAAAATCTTCAACATTATGAAACACTATATACCAGTCCGTCTTACAACTTCCAGATACAACCTTCCCTGGTTCAATAAAGACTTGAACAAAATGTGCAAAAGAAAGAAACGATTATATAAGAAAGCAAAAATATCTAGAAATCCAGAAGACTGGCAAGAGTTTTGTAACATCAGGAAAGACATGCACAAACAGCTTCGTTCTGCTAGACTGTCCTATATAAATCAATTCCTAACAACTGCAATAACAGACAAACCAAAAGCATTCTGAAGTTTCATTTCCAAACTTAGACAAGATAATCAGGGTATTGGGGACCTCAATATTGCGGGAAACATAATTAGCGATGACAAACAAAAAGCAGAAGCCTTAGGCAATCAGTTCAAAAGTGTCTTCACACATGAAGGAAATTCCAAGTTGCCAAATCTGAATGACAGCCCACATGGAAAAATTCCCAAATTAACAATTTCACTTATTTAGGAGTACATGACCAACTATCAAAAATGAACACCTCTAAATCGCAAGGACCAGATGGCATTCCAACATGGTTTCTAAACAGATATGCCTACCACCTAACACCAATAATACATGATATCTTCCAATCATCAGTTGACTCTGGTCAAGTCCCTAAAGCCTGGAACGAAGCAAACATAACAGCAATTTTCAAGAAAGGAAACAGGGCAGAAACTTCAAACTACAGACCAATATCCTTAACACCTGCGATTTCTAAAATTCTTGAACACAACATCACATCCTAACTGACCACCAACATGGTTTTCGTGCAAAAAGATCAACAGAAAGATCACTGTGGAAGTCATATTTTGTAAACACCCACATGATTGGCGAATGGCGGGAATCACACATAATTCACCCAATCAGCGATCTTGTTACATGTTGCCGTTGGCTATGGGTGGTAGGCGATGTCTGTTGTCTGCGTGAATGATAAAACGCTAGTGCACTTTATTATGTGATATGTAGAAGAGACAACACTGACAGAAGACGTTGACTGTAGTCTTTGAGGTTGATATTTAATTTCTCGAAATATGTAGTAATCCATTTAATAGTCTATATATAAATGTGCTAAAATTGTATAGTGTGAAAGTTGCCTCAGATTTTATAGTAGCAGACCCACACCATGACTAAAACATTTAATTTAACGTCGAGTTTTCTCTTTGTATTGTTACAATCTGAAAAATTAGCATTCAAAAAACATGCAACATAAGAGTTTCAGAAAGTCTTCATGATGTCACTCCTGTAAAAACTTGGTCTTCTAAAGCAATGGGCACCTTGGTAGCAGCATATTTTCCCCCTCAATATTTGGGCTAGTAACTTTTCAAATGTACTGGCCCCCGGGCCAGTGGATACAAAAGCTTAATATCAAGGCCTGCATTTATAAATTTAATTAGCAGTTGTTGATTTTAACGATATCTCGTTACTCAGAAGACATGTCTGAATGAAGTCTCCACTTGGTTGTTAGCTAAAACAAATCTCATTAAACATGCAACATGAATACGGACCTACAGTCCTACACTATTGATAGAAACATAATTTTTATGACATCACTGAGTACAAAAAACTACAAATATTGCTAAATTTGCGATACATGTTTCACAAAGACATGGCATCCATGCAAAACCAATGAGAAACTTGCAGTTAATAATACCTCCAGAATAAAATATATCTCTATAGTTGAAAGGGCCCCTTTGAAATACTGCTGCGTTGTGCAGATATTATGAATGCATTGGTCACACACTAACAAAATACTTTGTTGCTACTTACAGTGTGACACCATGGACAGCGATGACCCAGGAGGAAGTACCAGGAGGCTGGAAGTCACCGAAGCTAGCTATCCGTCAGGGTCGGAAAATGTCGAAGTGTTGAATGGACTCCCTCACAACAGTCAGCTCATCAACCTAGATGATATCATGGATGTTGTGTACTCGTACAAATGTAAGTTCTGCAGCCTGACTGCCTGCAGTCCGAAGGAGATCACCGACCATGTGCTGAACGTCCATCTGCAACATCGACAGAATGCGAGTAGAGAGGAGCCGTCAACGTCAAATGCTGGGGCCGAAATGACCCTGCAAATGTCTAGTGATAAAGGACAGGATTCCCGACTCAGTGGCGATGAAGATGCACAGGCAAGTAAGTCAGTGATGGTGGCTATTCAACGGGACGACATCAATGAACTCGGCAAAGACACAGTCGAGGTGATACAGCCACTGTATGTGTCGACAGCACAGCAGTCGGACCAGGACGTGGAGTTGGTGGAAAACATGGACTCGGTCGGTGCACAGACCGACAAGTGTGTCGACACTGATAAGTCAGACATCGAAATGCCTGACGATTCTGATGTTGGCGACAACTGCACAAAGGAGCTGTTCTTGTGCGGCCAGTGCAGTCTCGGGTTTAACAGCATCGACGAGTGCAAACAGCACATGGTGCACGATCACGACATACCACTGAACGACATGACGACTGAGCCTCCGTCTCAGCCGCCGTATTACGAAATGCCACACCCTGGCACAAACAAGGTCAGTGTCGGCACTCAGGCTATCCTGTACAAGAAGCCAGGGAGGAAACGCAAACAGAAGACGCTGGATAAAGTGACGCCGGAGGTGACATCGAAAGACGGGGAAGATAACTGTCAGTGAGGAGGATAGCTTCGAGAGTCTCATCATCACCGAGCCATTTCAGTCGTCGAGTCGTCGGCGCATCAACCCGCCACGCGCCCTCCAAAGGGACTACTATCTCGGCCAGCCAAAACTGCGGCGGAGACGGACAACAAAGGAGCGGTACCCGATCTCGTGCGGGAAAGCCGGATGTGTGGCAAAGTTCCGCGAGGAGAAGACACTACAGATGCATCTGACGTGTCATGACGACGACACAACGTTCAAGTGCTGCGAGTGCCTCAAGCCGTTCCTGCAGTGGCGCCTCCTGCGGATGCACCTATGGAAGACGCACAGCATCGACACAGACTTATACGCGTGCAGCACGTGCGACTTCCACGCAGACACCATGCATAAGATGGACACGCACGAGCAGATCCACAGTGAGGAGCGGCCGTACACGTGCAAGGTGTGCGGGCAGGGCTTCAAGCAGCACAGTCAGCTGTGCAACCATGTGACGATCCACAGACGCGCCACCGATAAAAAACTCGACAAGTGGTACACGAACAAGCAGTGCGAAATCTGCAGCAGGACTTTCGCTAATCAGAAGTGTCTGCGCAAGCACATTGAGGTAATCAGATTGTAATAACATTTGTGTGCAGGTGATCGTCCTTGTTAGTTACTGCTCCGTGCATGCAAACAGGTCGTTTATTAGACTGTTTTCTCAAATGATTACATGTTGGTTTTTTAATGAGGCCATTTGTTATGAAATCATTGTTCGGAATTATAGTCTGAGCCGTTACATTTAAAAAACTTGCATGGGTGGCTTGGAAATTGCCTGAATGCCCATTGCCCACTGATGAATTTAGTATGAAACCAGTGGTAATGGTTCCGTATTACGGAATTTTAAAGTCGAGTTGGAAACTTATAACATGTTGAGTCAGAATTGAACTTGTTAATTTTTTCATTAGCTGATTTGTGTATGGTCATTGTATAAAATCTAGCCATTTGTGACTTTTAATTATTTGGATAACCCTTTAATATATGGAATGCAACACTTGTTTGTAGGCAGTGCACAATAAGGTGAAGCCATTTGTCTGCCAATTCTGTGGACACGCAGCATCGAGGAAGGCCATGCTTGACCTTCACATCCGAACTCACACCGGAGAGAAACCATTCAAGTAAGTGTGCACATGACATAAATTGCCTGGCTCAAATAATCATGCATATCTGTATAAATAAATTTAAGTTACCATTACAAAATCGTGTTCTCTGACCTGGAATTATAATCAAAACCAGGCTTCGATATATCTGATATCATGAATAAAACGTCTGGGACCAAATTTCAACAAAACATGAGGGAATTTCTGAATGCTCTATGTTACTGGCACAAATTGTTGACGTACTTTGTTGCTAGACAACATGTCACGTGGTGAACCATAATGCTCAATCATCATTGGGTCAACATATAAAATTGGTAAAAGAAAACATTAAAATGCATGGTTAACAAAAATGTCAAAAATAAATAAAAAATATACAGCCACACAGACAATATTCATATAATTTAATATAATGTTCTGTTTTTAGCAGGTTATTTAAAAAATACTAATATGTAGAACTAAAATAGCAGAAGGAATATGTGATTTGCTTAAACAAATTTTGGCTAGCGTTTCCCTTACAGAAGTTTCTGAAAAACTGCATTTAGGGAATGAACCAGATTATGCAACGGATTACTCCAATATATGCCGTGTTGTAGATGTGACATGTGTGACTACGAGACGGGTGATCACAACACTCTGCGGCGCCACCGCATGCGTCACACCGGCCGCAAGCCATACAAGTGTCAGTACTGCGGCTACGCCTGCATCCAAGCGATCTCCCTCAAGACGCACATGAAGAACAAACACCCAGGTCTGCACGGCATCTTCACGTGCAACCAGTGTAAGTACCGCACGGTGAACGAACAGAGCCTTCGCAACCACATCGAGGATCACAAGCGGGACGACGGTAACAAGGATACGAGCACGACTCTGGATACGGAAGCTGAACAGGATGTCCAAGTGGAGTCGGACGGAAAGCAGCTAATTGGGGATGGGGTCGAGCAGCTGATGTATACGTCGTTGAACATGGCGAATTCATCGTCGAGGCAGGGTACGGTGTACTCCGGCCCAGTCATCACTGTTGAGCTGCCAAAACATGCGTTTGACGCGTGCATGTCGTCCAAAAACCAGGTCATGTTTACGCTCGAATCGGGCACGGTGGGTTGCCCGGACGACGTTACTCACTTGAACGTCGTTATCCCAGTGAGTGATGCTGCCGGTAATGTCGACATGCATTGTAAAGCGACCACGTTCGACGTTGTGTCGTCGGATAAAATCAGCGGCAGTGATCGCGTTGAGATGTTGTGTGTGACCAACAGTGATGGGCCTTGTGTAAGGACAGGAGATAAACCTGTCGCACTCATGCAGAACGTCATTGCGACATTACAGAACGTGTCAGAGATGACGGACGACATGTCGAGTGTTGGCGACACGTAGCATATGCCACATGAAGCATGTTGACAGTGTTGCTATTGGACTTGGAGTTAGGGTCAAATACATAATTATTATAGATCTGTATTTAAAAGTAAATATGCTGAATTTGCATGGTTGTATAAATTGACTTTTCCACAGTTCCATGTTTGCCGCCATGTCATTGTTATGCTATTATGCCATTATCATTCATGATCCTGTCCCCAATGACATGAACGAACTATGTATTATTTCAAGTTTTATAGGTTTTCATCCAACAAACGCTAGTCAAGGTGGGAACTATCATGGAGATGATTATTTTTAAATTGTTTGCAAATTGCAGTAGTTTTGACTTTGAATACATGTAACGCACAATGGGGACCAGTTGTACATGGTCTTGTTAAGTATTGCTCGAAACGGACTTGAAACAAGAATCACATGTCCTCTACTTCCCTGCATACCAAGTTTTTGTTCTGCTTTAGAATCTCAAATCATAAATATTCTGTATGTGCCTATGTTTTTGTATTTTGTTCATTTGTTAAATACAACATGTTGGTATCCCTATTTTTATTTAAAAAGTATATTTGACCCCAACTTCAACAATAATTGTTATCTCAGATAACAGAAACAGTATAATATGATTATCAAGCGTTGCACTGTTTACAATATCCTCTTCTGTAGCATTAGTTTGCTGCACATTTGCCTCACGTACATGAACAAATGTGTCGGTGTGTGAAATTTGTATTAAACCATGAAAGAAATATAGCTGGTGTGTACCGATTCGCTGACAGAGTATGGTCTAACATAAATAAGTTAAGTACGTGCAGTATGCAGACATACACAGTATGGATTACTGAGAACATATTCAGGATAGTTTATTTCATATATTCATTTACAGTGCAACGCTTGATTATGAATTATTCGTCAGCAATTTCATTAATGCCAGACACCCTAGGTGAAGTTTTTTTAAGAAGAAAATATCCAAAATGATTTTATTCCAAATTGTAATAGCTTTACATGTTTCCTATCCTACAGTTCACTTTCATAACAAGCACCGTTCGACTCGGCTAGCAACTGTCAGGGCTAGTTTTGTATGACAAACAACCGAACACCTCTGCTTACGATGATGCAAAGACTCGTGTCCCGTGCCAGGAATACATGTTTTAAAGAAAATTAGCTGCAAACCGTTATTTTGACAATAATTATACTTATTCCTTTACATACATGTACTACAGAATATTTCTCTGCGTAGCGGTAATTAACCAGATGATTGTAAAGAAGGCATCTGTCCCTTTAAAACCTTATTTTTTTTTTTATAAAGGTCTGATGAGAAAATCAGGAAAAAAGGCAAGTTCTTATATAGCAAAACGCTATATACACCACCTCCCTGGCAGGCTGTTCAATCGAACATCGTATCAACTTCTCAGGGAAGAATCAAAAATATTCACCACTGTTTCTAGCTAGATACTTAGTCCTACAGTGAACTGAAGCAATGTAAATTAACAAAATTGCCAAAAGTTTTACAAGGCAGCACGGTTAAAACCTGAGTTCTCTTAGTGGAGAGTCCGAAGCTCTGACCCGTTGCGATTTTGTTGTTGCATATAGTAAGACACTATTTACACAAATTGAAGTAGTACACGAGATTAGTATTTTAGCTTCAGATCCAATTTTTTACAGTTATACCAAACCCAGTTATTTTTGGAGATCATCCCTAAAGTGGTATCGAACAAATCAGAAAGAGGGAGCCACTGATTTTCGCGCATGCGTTTTGGTATTGTAGCCGTAGCCTATTTGTAGCCGGTGCACAATGGCGCAAATGAGAACTTCTGGATGGCCGAAAGGTTCTTCTTCGTCCAGCTATGCGAGCTCATATAATCACAATACTAGTAGTGCTGATAGAGGCATTAGCTTGTAAGTAGCAACGCCAACAACGGAGTATAATATCCCATGTCAGATCGCGAATTGTCAATGTCTGTTGTAGTTGTCTCTGTATTATCGCCCAGAGCAATACTGCCTTTTGAATTGATTACACCAGGTTTGGCAACTTAAGTTTGTGCTCGCCGACCATGAAAACTGAAAGTGAAACAAAAGAATGTAAGCTCGGTGAAGGTTCTCTTGCTGTCCTAAATGTAAAAACACAATTTGTCTTGTGTCAGTTGTTTGGAATTCGGGGACCCACTATTTACTTGGCACTACCCACTAGTACTAGTTACTAAATCTAAGGCTAAGCAAGGACTATGTCTAGGCACTACATCTACGATTGCAGTTTTTACCTATTAAACAATTATAGGCACTTATATATAATTCGGACCCACATAAATGTTGCCATTATAACTGTATATTTACTTATTTTTGATACCTTACAGTTACACAAACTCTAATCCTGGACATGACCAATTAGCATTCCCAGGTATATTTACATATAACAAATATTGTATTTTGAGACCCAAATAGCGCTCCAATGTGTGCCATTCGCAAGCGCAGCACATTGAATGAGCAATAAACGGTTTGTTTACGCCGACTGCACTGTTTATTCAACCTCAAAAATATGCTAAGACGCGCTGTTTTAAAACATAAACATGTGCAAGATGCTGCTAAATGAATGAATGAATTAACAAAATCAAGTATCACATGTTGGCAAAGATACAGTTATAATGGTAAAATTGAGGTGGGTCCGAATTCTGCATAAGTGCCCAATTATATGTTTGACTCAATGTGTGAATTTCAACGTTCATGTTATAAAATAGCCTAGAAAATATTGTATCTTAAAACACCTTAGTTGGCACAAACCGCAGTTACTGCACACCTGTCAGTATTGTTGCGTCTGTACTTTATAGTTTATGTTGGTTAGAATTTATCCTTATTTTCTGTAACATTTTTCAGTCATTTACACAACCTCCTGGTATCTCAGAGTAACTAACTACATGCTTATGGCAACTCAATGAATAATGATTATTTCCATCATTCCCAGTTTTGGGGTCCTTATTTCAAAACAACCGTAGCAGTAGCAGCCAGACATTATGCATACAAACTAGATGTCTCAATATATGAGTTGCTTTTCTTTTACCTACCTAGTAATACATCCTGAAAAATTCTGCAAGTATTTGAAATAATTTCCAATGTGTTTATATTTAAATACGTTTGTATTTAAAAGTATTTGAATCCCTCAAGTGTTTGTATTTAAATACATTTCAATGTATTTGACCCCATGTCTGGCAGCAGCATATGCCATAATTAAGTGTGTGAAATGAACAGAGGCATTAAATTTAAGTAAGACATAAAACATCAAAACTAATCATACTTGATTGCACCAATTTGATAGTGAAATAACTTATTGTCCATTGATAGAATGCATTTTTACATTTAGAAGGGTGCATAAGAAAACAAAAAAATAATCAATTAGTAATGCATGTGCACAGTAAAATCAGGTGTATAAATATGTAAACGTTAGCTTTAAAAGAAAATGATCCAATTTTTAAATAAATATGCTAAAACAATATGATTGATGATGATTCTTTTAAGACGAAATACTGTAAAAGAACTCTGATTAGACTAAAATTATGCAGAATCCTCCATAAGTGCAGGCCGCTAACGTGCAGCGCCACCTATACTTAATAGTAACTGATTACATTTGTGACGTGGTCACTCCATCTCCCCATGCAGCATCTGTTTCAATCCACTGCAGATACCCATTGACAAACTACACTTTCGGCACAAAGGAAGCTCTATTTGAGAAGGACAGCTCGGTGACGTCTCGCTTCAACAGGATGCGAGAGGAGTTTGATAAGAACGGCATGCGTCGATCGGTGGAGGGAGTTCTTATTGTACATGAAGCATGGCTTGCCACATGTGCTACTTCTGCAGCTGGGTACAACGTTCTTCAAAGCTGTAAGTAAAACATTGTATGCATCACATTACAGTACTGTTGTGAGATGATGTCTTGCATCACATGGTCATGCTTACTTGGTTGTTTATACCGTTCGACAGGAGGCAGGGTCGCATATTTATAATAGTAATATATTTTATACTAATAATATTTTTGTTTCATGTAATGCCACATCCATGACTGTCTGTGGCGCTTCACAATATATCAATTATGGTCCGAAAATGCATTTAACATTATGTATATGGTTGTAGTAGTTTGACTATCATCACATTTCAAGGGGGAAATGTTTTGTTACAAAGGTGCCAACTAGCATGTGAATTATGCTAGTGTAAATAAATACATCTAGCAGTCTTTGGCGGTAGATGTTGCAGAGCCTACTCCAGTGTTTATTACTGAGCATTAACTAATAAAACAGCATATTTTATACTTTGGAAGACAACTGAAGTTATTATTTTGAATAACATCAGCATGTCTGTAATGGTGAATTCAAATAGAGTCATAACTGAGATTGTGTTTTCTGCGTGGCACTTGTTGATAGAACAAGTAAATCTGTTTCCATGGTTACAGTCCCGGTGGTGAATTGAATGCGAATGAGGATCAGGTCGATGGGCTCAAGAGACTTTTGTCGGAGGTAATTATTATTTTTTTAAATGAGGATGCCAGCTCCTAGGTTTAATTATTTCTCATTTAGTGTTATGTTGTCATGACCACAACATTCACGTTGAAGGTTTTCTGCCTGCAAAATTGCGTTTAGTTACTTTATTATTAAGTTCTCAACAATGTTTGCAATTGGAAAGTATTCCCCTAAACATATTCAAATGGTAAACAAAACATCCTGTCTCAAAACAAAACTCACTGGCGAAATGCTGAGGAGAGTGAAAGTTAACCACAATATCCTTTGATGTTTATCTTTCCCACGTTCTAGACAGCAGACTTCCCAGTACAATTACTGCTCAAGACACCCCCATTTTTCTAAGGTGCTAGTCTGTCTGCCATTTGTGACACATCTTAAGATGTGTTGACGGATTCTTTCATGAGTTAGCGTTCACTGTGGCAGACGTCCTGCTGTGATGTCCTGTCCAATAATTTAATTTAGTATTGAGTTGCAGCAGCATACAAGCTTTACCCATGTGACATGTCATCAAATTGCCATAACTATTCTCTTTAAATGTCAATAGCAACAACATGTATAGTTTTGGATTTGGTATACAAATCAATCAATATTTCTCTGCAGATGTTGGGCCGATCGGACCAGGTGCCGGTTAATTGGGTAATTGAAAACGTGATTGGCAACTGGTGGCGACCAAACTTTGAACCACCACAAGTAAGTCATGTGACCTGCCTGGGATCTACTAAAAGTTTAACAATTTTACATATGTCTGTATAGTGTGTGCGTGTGTGTAAATATTGAAACTGCAGTATTTTTGTCAAAGAGACTCTTTTTAAGCTTGTAGAAAAGTACTGTGTCAAAAGATCAAAACATGGGTGTTATCTCTGGTATAAACTGTTTGTTTAGCTGAATCACAGAGCCTGCTGCCACGTGGCTGATTAATTATCCAGTCCAGTTATAATGAATGTTTAAACATGCACGGTGACATGCAATGACCATTGCTTTAAACACAGTTTTTTTATCAGGGTTGTAATGGTGGATAAAACACTTTTATGAAATATTGGTGTAGAATTACTCGAAATAATTATGTTAGCACAATTAATTTTTAAAATGCATACGTACATTACAAAGGGTTTTAAAATAATCCCTTTTATTCCACAATTTCCAATTCATGCAAATTAATTATGAGCGGAGGACTTCTCTCCACACATAATTAATACACTGCAAGTATTGTCAAAACGGGACACATCACTTTCTTAGACATGACAGTTAATTCAACTACCACAGTATAATTCTTAACGCAGAATTATCTACTTTTGTTTTTACATGAATAAATATATTTGTCCCCTTCAAATATGGACAGTTGCATGTCTGCTGCTTAGCCTTATCTAATTAACACATATTATGCAGTGATAATTAGGTGTTCTTGGTCATTCCATTGCTTAACTTTCTCGTTCTAAGGTATTATCTTAAATGTTTCTGCGAAAACTCCACACACTCTATATCCTCCAGAATGATCTTTCCATTTTATTGACATTTCTAAATCACATTGAACAAAACGTCATAATTAATGCATTACTGGCGTAATATTAGTCTTACGGCCCGTGTTTATCATCATCACATCCACTACTTAAGCAGTTATATTAGCTTCATTGTATTTCAAATTAAATTTCAATTGGCTACTGTTACCATACTCTTTCTACTCAATAAATTAGTTATTCTGCTACATTTCGCTGATATCTCTAGGACCCTTGTATCATTCGTTTCCACTAAAAAATGTGTTTCTAAGACTACCGGTAAGCTGAATATTAGCAAACATGCTCTATCTGTTGCTGTGCCTTGAATCCACTCCCTGTTACAACTAAATCTGCTGAAAATACAATCACCTGCTGTGAATCAAAAACTCAAAACATATTTGTTTGAAATTGCTTTTTCACCATACATTTTTGGCGGTTCAATGCTACAAGTGATGACTTTTGCCTTCCCTGTTTCCGATTACATTTTGTTGTGATTTTGTTTGTTGTACCTCCTGAGCTTGAAATTTCAAGGATATAGGCACTATAGAAGTGATAGAATTATTGTTATTAACAATTACATGTGTCCTGTGTCTTGTGCTTCAGTATCCATACATTCCCGCCCACATTACAAAGCCGAAGGAACACAAGCGGCTGTATCTGGTGCAACTGCCTGAGAAGGGTGAGTGTTTCCTCGTCTGTTGTGAGTATGCCAAAGTTGTTGAATTGGTTATACAAAGTAAAAATGTGTGTTCCCTGTTTTCTTGTTTAAACGTCTGTCATTTTGAACAGTTTTTATTGATGCTATTCTCTGTTGATGAAAGACACAGTCACGCCTCTTGTATATCTTCAGTAATTAGTTTTTTTCCGCAATTCACACAGGACAATCTTAATATCATGCATAATATTTTAATCAGGTGTTTTGCTAATCCACACTTCTCGTTTATCCAACCAAAAACTATGGGAACCAAAGTGTGCGGATAAACGTGATATGACAGCATAACTTGCCAACATGTTTAGTATACACAAAAATATTTGGAGAATATAGCAATATGCATTTTCAATAAAAAAGGTGATTTCGATAATATTTAATTATTACAGCAATTAATCAGAATATGGAACAAATGCATTTTTGAGTATTATTAAAAAAAATTGTTTTTCTCAGCTGTTTGAAACAAGACAATAAAGAAACGTTTTCTTTAGTTTGCACCATTACCTCAGTCATGGTGCATTTTTTGGTCCTACTCGACCGTTTAATTGTACTGGGTCTTGGTCTTTTTATTTCCCTTTTGGGGTCTATCTGAAAGTCAGTTGGGTAAGGCTCGGCTGTGAGCCACCACAGCTCAAGAACTAGCCCAGTCCATCACGTCATGCAGACTTATACTCAGCTGATTAACTGAACAATGGCTGCCTCTCTACAGTCCGCTGGGAGTGTCACCATTGAATACGTCTGGTTGTGAAATTGCAAGTTATCAATAAATGTGCTGTTCTTTTGTATCTGCAAACCTGATTAAACAGAGCATGACTGCTATTTGACAGCGCTGTTTGCCGTACCGCGGAACTACAAGTTGGTTGCTGCCCCTCTGTTTGAGCTGTATGACAACTCTGCAGGCTACGGACCCATCATCTCCAGTCTACCACAGGCTCTCAGCAGGTGGGTGTCCTACGGGGTCCACCCCAACAAACTACCTGGTAGAATCAAGTCACGTTGGCCTGTTCAGCAGATGAACCAACACTTTTGTCCTAGTCATGTCCAATCATTTTATTATTTAGGTGCAATAGAAGTTACCGTATTAATATTATCTGTCTCATTGTCCAGTTTATTTCTTTTGACATGTAAGTCAAAACTAATAAAATACACGCTTTTACAAAATGATAGAATAAAAAGCAGATAATAAAAAATAATTCTCAAAACGTTGCTTTTAAAAATGTGTTTCAATTTCAACAATAAATAAAAAATCACTGCTGAAGTTATTTCAATGTGTAAGGTAGCATTTTAAAGCTTTTTATCCGTGAAACAAAAACGTTACAAATTTCTAAACATTTAATTGTGGCGGGTTGCAAATAATTTTTCCTTCAATTCCATGCATATGTGTACACCTTTGAAAACAAAGCTTGTATACATATAAATATGTTGTGCTATTTTATCACATGATTGGCTACCAGCTTCACTTCTAGACAGACCTTTATGCAGGTTACCATTTTTGTCCATCCAGAAATGTTGCAGTAGACATATGCGTCTGAACCTGCATACACAGAAGACAGACATGTGAACAAAAATACCCAACAGTTCATGTATACACAAGTGTGATACCGATTTTCAAAGCATAATTGACAACACAGATTAAATATTTATTTCTTGCTACTATTGTTTTTAGTCCAATGGACTTATGGCACCATTCTGTGTCCATCACGGGCCGTCCCCCGTTAGCTCTCATCTCAGAGGCTGTTGAGGATCTGTTTTACTAACTTGGCATAGAAGGGACACTTCTACTGTGCACTTAGGACACTTCTACTATGCACTTAGGACACTTCTACTATGCACTTAGGACACTTCTACTATGCACTTAGGACACTTCTACTATGCACTTAGGACACTTCTACTATGCACTTAGGACACTTCTACTATGCACTTAGGACACTTCTACTATGCACTTAGGACACTTCTACTATGCAATTAGGACACTTCTACTATGCACTTAGGACACTTCTACTATGCACTTAGGACACTTCTACTATGCACTTAGGACACATCTGCTATGCACTTAGGACACTTCTACAATGCACTTAGGACACTTCTACTATGCACTTAGGACACTCTCTATGCACTTAGGACACTTCTACTATGCACTTAGGACACTTCTACTATGCACTTAGGACACTTCTACTATGCACTTAGGACACTTCTACTATGCACTTAGGACACTTCTCTATGCACTTAGGACACATCTGCTATGCACTTAGGACACTTCTACTATGCACTTAGGACACTTCTACTATGCACTTAGGACACTTCTACTATGCACTTAGGACACTTCTACTATGCACTTAGGACACATCTACTATGCACTTAGGACACTTCTACTATGCACTTAGGACACTTCTACTATGCACTTAGGACACTTCTACTATGCACAGTAATTTTTATTGGATTGTTCTGAAGGCTTCAAAAGTCAAAACTGTTGATATTCTGTAATTGCCAATTGAGCTTATTTTGATGCCTATTTAATTATCTTTAAATGGTGTGAATTCACACAATTTATCTGTTTCTGGTCATCTCATGTGAATAATCAGAGAAAATGCCAATTAGGTGATTATGATGAAGAGACTAGGCAGTGACTATGATTCACCAAAACACATTTAATTCATAATTACAAACTCTTTACATAGTCCAAAGCATTTCAGGGGTCTTGGCACTTTTTTCTTCTTTCCAACCAAACATTGGTACAATCCAAAATGGACTTTATCTGCTGAAATGACGGGTGGGTCTCTAGATAAACCGATGCGTCTAGTGCCAATTCATGTCCAGGGACATACTGTACTTGGGTATAATTTGGTGGTGTATACTTATAATTATAGATGCCATATTAAATATCACATTAAAGAAAGCATTATTGTTTTACAGTGTATATCTCTGCTAATCAATTTGTTACAAAGTTATTGGTGGTTGAATTTGGCCGCCCAAAAAATAATCCACAATTGAGATGGGCAATATATCACAGTTGATTATTTGAGTTTTTTAATCGTGCAGTGCAAAACACACACAAGGTTGTTTTCCTATACATAGGCTAAAATAGGGTAAAAGGTATTTCTGCTGGGCAAAAACTGATTTAATGTATCTTTAAAGTTTACACCTCTACTGTGAATGTATGTGTGGCTGTAATGTTCTCAGTGACCAAAATACAGTTAGTGGTTTAGTGGTATCGTATATGTCTGTTAATAGCCAGCAGCTAGTACTTTGTCACTAGTCCATATGCATGACTCTTAAATTGCTGGTGTTTATTTAAAGGGATTCCTTTTATGCTTACATGTACTCGAGGTGTACTGTATAAAAATATGGTACTTTTTCTAGTTTTGTCTTGCAAATCAATGCATAACTTGGGTGTTATCTGTGCAACAAACTGATACATAACTGTGTTTACGTGAATCACTTTGAGTTTGCTGCCACGAGAGTGTTTACTTATGTAGCCCAGTTCTAATGAATATTCATGCAAGCACAATGAACCACGCAGTGACTGTTGACTTGAAACACAGTGAACTGGTCAGATACAACTGTCTGGTGAACTGTCCCAGACATCCATGACCATGCCTTCTACAGAAACTAGAAACTCTGCATACACAGAGGGAGTTTTTTATTTATATGTTTTCAGGGTTATAAGTGATTAAAACATTAGAAATGTTTGGATAGAATTATATATAAAGTAATTTTTAAGGGAATATATAAATGGGAAATGCTCACTGACAACATGTTATAAAAAACAAGCCCTGTCCCTGGGCCAGCTATGCAGCTGTAAATTGCACACTGGTCACCAGGTGTCATTGTATTAGGTTCGATATCATTCACCAGGTGGTGCTACGTTAGACATCTTCAGTGGTAGTAGCAATGCTCTCATGCATGGTCTTGTACCACAATGTATGAAATAGTTAGCATGACCACACAGTTTTACCGTTTTCCATTGATAAAGTGAGGTGGTGGTTTGGACAAGACAAAGAAGACATTGAAGACTAAATGGACAAAAGTACTAACAAATGTTATTGTGTGTCCAACAATGTTTTATTTAAACCGTTTAACTAACATTGATCTTGCACAAACACATTTTTACTTATTTTTCAAAGCCCATTAACAAGACAGTGTTTAGTGTAGAAAATAAATATACATATATTAGTACAAATTGTTATATTCAACAGTGTGATGTACATGTATCATTTTAAATATCACAAAACATGACCTGATTTTAACCGTATTTGCTAAGTTACTCTTGTTGGAAAATGTGTAATTGTTACTAAATAACTGTTGTATTTGAAATCATTGCTCATATTATGGTCCTGCAAAATACTGACTTATAAAACAAGCTTCGATGCTAAAACATGGTGTAAAACAAGAGTCAGGATTCAAATTGGTTGATCATTGTAGAAACTATAAAATAATGTTTGTTTAATCAATGAAGCAAACTTGTAAAATATGAAATGATCTCTTATCTCCAGTAATTACTGGAACTGTAATTAGTATGTTTTACATTACAATTGTCAAGATGTATGGAAATATGCTGAACACTGTAGAACAAACAAACAGTTAGTGGTTCTAAGCCATATAACAGTAAGCTATAAAGTAACCTTGTTTGTTACATTAATCACGCAAATTTGTTGAGTACGAAGTAATATCTTGTCTGCAGCAATTCTTATGGCTGTAATTATTATGTTTTTTACACAGCACTTTTGTTAACATTTATTAATTGTGTTCTTTCTTTGAAACTGAACTTTGACCTCCTCCATATTGACAGCTGCATGTGCGAATGAAGTTGCGAAAACAGATATGATATTACACACCTGTTTTATATTGAAATTGGATTGTTTGCACCGACTGCCACAGTGAAAGAGGCAGTGTTAACAGGTTTCCTTGCATTTGTGTCGTCTTTGTTTGCGTCTACACTCTGTTGCTTTACGTCTGTTGCACGGTGCCACCACCCACGGCATCAATAAATACTCTTATGGCGCTTTCCATGCGAGTATGCACATTTCCCCATATTCTAATCGGCCGTCCATTTATAGAATTAAATATCGCTCACACGGCAATTTCCATTAAACAGCAGTCGTAATAATTCTCTGAAAGGAAACGTGTGCCGAGATTTATGCACCCGGCGAACAAAAGTGTGCACCGCGTCTTTTGAAGTTGCCACTTGCATCATGGAATGATAAAATCCATAAGTGAATGATCCGCATGGCTTACAAGTCACGGCGACAAGCGAATGCTGAATGCGTGTTGACTAACACTAAGCCTTCAGTTGGACAATGTCACTGTGAAGCCATTCTCTATGCTCCGTTGACGCGCACCATCTTTTATTCTGCCCGGCTGAACCACTTGCGCACCGCTGCAGCGACGTTCTTTTGTCGCCGACGCCGGCTTAATTGCAAACTGTCGCACTGATTGCGCCCAAGATATTTATTAATTGCCTCGGCCTGTGCGAAGGAGTGCGGTTCGGAAACCTGTTGTTGTATTGACTGAGGGTACTCGGTTCGAAACCGAAAACAGAAATTATTCCTTTTGACGTCATCGTGTGGATTTATGTTCTGGGCATGTCTTTGATGTTGCTTGGGTGTTTTAGGCAGGTACTTAATTGTGATGGTGTGTAGGCATTGTCAGTCCGTTACAAAACAGGTTTCTCTTCTATCACTTCTCATAGTTCTATATTCCAAATTGCCAGTTATGCTTGTGTTTTCTTTTTATCCAGCCGTATCCAGCCAACTTCTCCAGTTGATCTGATGGACCATAGCTAATCTCCTTCTCTATTGTAGTATTTCTCAGTTCAGGCTTTTTCTGACCATTCGGTGCCATACCCACATCTCACATGTGTCTGAGTTATAATTAACTTTAGTTTTTGTGCCATACTGGATAGCACTTCAAACCCGGGTAGATGACAATATTTTAACATCTACCAGTGGCACAGTGGTTAGAGCATCGCACCCATAGTAAAAAACAAGTCTGGATCCTATTTGCAGTGACAAACCGTGGACAAGTTCCTGCCCTCCCTCAGCTCTGTTAAACAACTTAATGTGAATGTAGACATAGATATTTGTGTACAAGTCAATTTCTTTCATTTACTTTGGCATGGCTGAATACTTCCCAGAGAAGTTAGCATATGTCACATTATTATATAATATTAATGCATTCGAAACTATATATCTTTGTTTCTCATAGTCCAAATGGGGATCTTCGTCTGTTTTTCCATAAGAGGTGGCAGTATTAAAAATTCATGTTGGCCGCAAAATAGCACTCCATGTTTTTATCATGATTATGGGTGCCTCGAGTTACTGTTTGTCAAGAGCTTGAACTGCTGGTGAGTGGTCTTCATATGCTAAAGTTTTGTATTTGAGAGAATCAGCTTGGAAGATAGTCCCTAATCGATGGCCCCCTGATATGTAGCCTTTGTGCATTAATTGCACCATGGCTTAATTATTTCCAAAGAAGTTGAACTGCTGTTTGATTGAACAGGTCTGTCAGGATATAAAATGTAAAGTGTTTGAGTAGTTCTACAGATTGAATATAAGAATATATATATATATATGAATATACTTTTTTCAACAAAACGCGAGTTTGTTTATATAATTGATTGAGGGGGGAATTCCCCCAGTAACAAGCCCACCCGCCACATTTTTGTGCCCTGAATTATTTTTTCGCATGCAAAAACTTGAAAGTGGCATCTCATCTAAAAAAATCACTTCGTTTGTGTGCCTTTAGCCTGACGTTAAATTACATTCAGCCCTCAAATGTCATGTTCGTAGTATCTGTAATTTGAAGTAACACTGAACTATGGCTACCTGTCACACTGAGTGATGGGTTCTGTCAACATTCAAGCCGCTCTTGGCAGATACCAACTGTGATGTATGCAACTCATTCTATCTGGAATAAATAAATTGTGTCCAAGATGCTATTACTCTAACCTGTGTGTTTCTGTGTAATGATTTCACAGCGTGTCGGCCCAACTGGGCTTCACTTGTTTCAGAAGTAAAATAAACTGTCACTATTAAACATAACATTTCATAATGTGTATTTAATACATAATGGTTGTGCAGAGTTATTGTGGAAAATTAATCACAGCACAATGAGAGCTATTAAAATACAACCTTGTAAACGAGGAAGTCAGTTTTTTATTTTTTATAAATTATGTTATTTAAATTAATCAAGTCACAACAGCAACAAATTTATAATAAAACAGAATAAATTAGTGTTATTAAAATGTTTATTAACACATGTAATCCTGTTGATAATTACACAAAATATATTGAGAAGATGGATTCAACTACAAGAGAAACATTTTTGGACTATATCGCATATTAGTTTGTCCCTTCCTCCCTTGTACCTTGATTGGTTCCCAGTAGCACTAGAATCCAGTCTGCCCCATGCTGAGACAGTGGGTTCTAATGAAATAACTGTTTCCCCGTGAAGAACACTTCGCTCATCCTGTGTGGCCGAGTGTTGTTCTATTGACCCAACTCGCATCTGTCCTGTAGTCGACTTGTTGCGGCCAATATTGGACACCTTTTGAATCGGCCGGGTGTGCTTTGCTGGCGGCCTCGCGCGCTTCACGGCACTGTCAGCAATGAATCATCCCTCATTATCATTAACAGTTCTTTGTGAGCGATGGTCCTTGGGGACACGCCGCGCACTCCAATCAGCAGACACTGTCTGTTGCCAGCCTCGGTCTCCGCGTCGATCTGATTGCACAATTTAGAAAATGTAGTGCCCACGGGCGACAGGGTTCACGGGTAACAGTTGAGCTGTGAATTAGTGCTCGTTTTGTTTCACTCGGTCCGTGCAGAATGCAAAGCAGGCACGACGTATGCGTGATGTATGTTTTTCTTTGCCGTCGAAAGTGCTCCGTTTTTGCGTGGTCGTCGGACCGTATGTGTTGTTGCAAATGCCCTGTGCTCGTGGGTCTGTTCAGTTTAGTTTGCAAAGTTGGTGATTTGTCAAGTTGGCATTAATGTCACAAGTGTTCACAAGTACAAATGATTGTTTACCAAAATTATGGCCAAGTACAAGAACATTATAAATTGAATTAAATGTACCTGTACATGTAAATTAAGTGAATGATATTAGGCAGCATTTTGTTGTACCTTGTAAATTGTAATTGTTTAATTCTTCCTAAGTTCACGTGAATCTGAATCTGTCACTATATGTGCTACCTTTACCTTAGTTACCTGATTTATGTTTGTGAAATCATCAAAGTAAATTATTACTGAATACGTGGATTAAAGTCAATATAAAGATGTGAATGTGTTCTAACAATTTAATAATCATACTTAAATTATTTGTGAACTTCTTTGATTATTTGTAAAAAAAAGAAAAGGTTACCATGCTCTTTTCATGGACTTCGCAGTTCAGATATTACTTAAATTTAATAATAATGTATTACTATGATCCAGGCAGGATTGGCTCAATCAATTTAGGGTGGACTTTAAGTGCAATTGAAACAGCGGTGAGAGTCCCCATAGCGAACTTAGTCAAGCTAATCGCATACATCAGGAAAATATAAATGAAAGCCACCTCTCATAATAATATGAATCATCACGACGTCACATTTGTCATGTCAGTGTAGTGGGCCGACATAAAATATTGCTCTGAAGTTGACATAATCTGCATCAAAACTCATTAATCATGTGCTTTGCAATAAACTAATTGGATAAGATCTGTGCAAATTTGCTATTACTTTCTCTCAAATGTGTTGCAGTGCAGATTAATAGAATTAATGTTGCCATCTTGAAAGGCAGCAACTGTAGCGCTGTCCTGTGGAATCTAGTTGGAAGTTTTTTTTTATAAATCTCTTAAGTTGCTTGTTCTGTTGGTGTCACCTGATGTTCTTGTAGAACATGACATGTTCTTCTTGTGTTGTTAGGGTTGTTTCTTTTTTGTTTCACTAATAATACTAGTAGTTCTTCTATCACGTGAACTCTAACTAAATGTTAATCACTGCGCTCACAAAATAGGTATAAAGGAACAATTATAAAACAATTTAAAATATATTTTGATTAAAAAGATTAATAAATTTATTGACAAGAAAATATAAATAAATATGTCTTTAGATGACACTTAAACAGTGTTTGGAGACATTTGGAGCGTCACGTAGCATCACTGGCAGTTCATTCCAAATAATAGGTCCAGTTACACCAAACGCCCGTTTGTCGATATACTTCGATGCTAACTGCTAGCTGAAGTTTGTCATGAAGCAGCCGAAGACGGGGATTGTGAGTTTGTGGATGTAGCAGACATGCTGGGTACTCCAACGCCATATCATGGAGTGCTTTATAATGGAACCCAAGTACTTTAAACACAATGCGTTGTCTGACAGGCAACCAGTGCAGTTGTTCGAGTACTGGCATGATGTGTGAAGATACAAGTGTGAGGACAACCAGGCGGGCTGTCCTGTTGTGTATCTTCCGGAGACGTGTTAAGTGATATTCGGGTACATCCAGCAGCAGAGCGTTGCAGTAAACTTAGCTTGGAATAACCAGCTCAGTGACTTAAAAATGGCAGACATGCTTCGTAATGTAAGTCCTGATTGACCGTGTACGTCTCAGATGATAGGTATACTTCTTGCAAACAGCATCAACGTGCTGCTTCAGGCTCACGTGAATGTCAAAGTTAAGTTAGACCCCGAGTTTCAACTTTATAAAATTAATTCTATCTTATGAATGTATCGTCCATAATACATGTCGTTTCTTGATGACTCGGTGTCTTGTTTTGTCCTTCAAAATAAATGATACACCTGCTCCAATGCAATGTAATATGTTAAACTACAGTTTGAAAACTAATGTAGTAGTTAAATATGACTGATGAAATATTATAACAAAAGAATAACAATCAATTTTTAGTAGCTAGAACAGATACATTAAAAAAAAATTGTGTGTGTTTTCCAGGCAAATAACTGTGTACTAGTTCAAACAATGAACATTTATACAACATTTTAAGGAGCTATCAACTAAGGTCCACTACGTTACACCTTTAAATGTAATACACATTCTCTTTAAATTAGCTCGAGTTTTAAATTGTTTAAATCTGAGATAGACATGTACACAGTATAATTACAGTATAATATACTGATGGCAGATTGTTGTTTACTGGTAATTAGTGCAGTTCATGTGATACTTTAAAATATACAATTCAGATAACATATCAAAAGGAGGTTCTGGTGATTTGAAGAGTCAACCAGCTACATATGATATCAAACATGAACATATCAAAATGGAATCCATTGTTTGACTTCGCAGTATGATACTCATTTGCAACTTTATGAAATGCTGTCGCGTGGGTGTGATAAAATACACGTCAGTGTAAATCACCTTAACGATGCCTCCTGCCATCCTCAGGAGATGTCACGCATACACGTCACATAATTAATATGCATTAATAATGGCATCACAAGCAATTGTCCCTTGGTCTGGGGCAATGTTCATCCCTGCAACAAAGATGGTCATTAGCCGGCCCGCTGGCCGCTTCAAAGGATCAGCTGCAGTCCAGTGGCCAATGACCAGCTGTCGTGCCAGATGTCAGCTGACCACTGGTCAGACCGCTTGACCACGAGGAGTGCCTGGGTTGTCCGTCCACCAGTTGGTGAAACTGAAAGTATATTAGTTGGGTGAACTGAGCCACGGAGAGTTGCTGTTTGTTCTTGAAAACATGCCACATTCACTACGTAGTGTTTCTCGTCCTTGTGCGTCGGGATGGCGCTGTTTGCTCTATATAGAATTCCTTCACGTTTAAGATTAGTCATGAGTGTATTTTTATCATAACCAAATAAAGGAAAAAGTAATAACAAAAAAATCATCGTGAGCGAAGAAGAAAGTTGTAATGATCGAGCAACTGAAACGAGCAACCGAAACGCCACAACAACCGAAACGCCACAAAGGCTTAGACAAACTCTTAAGAGTTGACAGCTAAATTTTA
The DNA here is from genome assembly GCA_025642075.2 of Ridgeia piscesae. NCBI lineage: Eukaryota > Metazoa > Annelida > Polychaeta > Sabellida > Siboglinidae > Ridgeia > Ridgeia piscesae. Next base: position 76,584 of record JAODUO010000867.1, on the reverse strand, counting down.
TCATGGGTGAAAAGCAAAGACAACATAATGGTGTTCATTCATCTGCGTGACCATCGTGTCGTAAGATCACGTGATTGACAGGCGCCGATCCAAAAAGAAATATAATAACCGAAACGCGACAAAGACAGCGGAGATGACAATAGTATAGTTGTGTGGCCTGTCCGTGGCCCAGTGACAGGTGTCATTGTTCGGCGTCAGCGCGTGGCCAGGGCGGACTGGACACCGCCAAGCTGCGAGCGACCAGGCGTAAGTAATGACAGCCACGCTCTATTACACTCGGCCCGGTCTGTTGCCGTCACTTGTCTCTCCCCGCGCCGCGGACAAAGGCAGTGGTCTCTCTCAAGACGGCATCTCGTAATTAGTTTGTGTAACTGTATAATATGATGTTGTCGTCTTGACTTGGAAGTTGCACTTTAGCGCGTGTCAAAAATGGGAATTGGAAAAGAAAGATCTCAAACGCGTCTTGGTTTCGTCTCACTAGTATAAGTCTAGGAAAGTATTCGACAGAAATGGACAGGAGAGTGCATTGCTGAACATTATATTTCTTCAGTGCATTATATGGTTTGATTATTAAAATATAACCGATCGCAGTATTGGCAATTCTTAATTTACTTGTCTTAGGGAATGGTCTTAGATTTTTTTGTTAATTTGTTTTAAAAAAACGTCGAATGTGTGTGGTCCTAATAGACCTTCAAGGTATTACGTGTGTTTAATTCGAAACTGCGCTAACCGTGCATGTATAGTAGATATTTATCTCTGCTCACCTTCTTTGAAGCAGATTGCAAGAACGAGTATTAATGTTCACAGTAGTTATGCAACAAGAACTCGATCTGTGTTTTATGAACACAAAAACCCTAATACGTTTACTTTCTAAACGGGCGCGTGTTGGTTGTGCCTTCAAAACGTCACTTCTTGACGTGGGTGATTATGTAGACGTTCTACCTACGCACACGTGTTGGTTACCTGTACATTTACTAACACACACGCACGCACACGCGCGCGCGCTCGCATACAGACACATAATAAATACATGTGGCCGTGCAAAAATACAAGTTCCCCTTGGCGTTACCTAACCAGTTTCTGGAAATACGACTGCTTACATTGTGTCAGACTAGTAGCATTCTTCTTTTCGTTAACCTGGACATTAGTTACCATTCACAATTCCCAGTGCTCCAAACTGTTGCCACGTATTGCGGAAATGACGACACAATGAACGTGCGTAATTCCGGGCGTCGACGCCTTGACGTCGCTATCGTTGCGCTACCTCGGTCGGTGCCATGTTATGCATAGTCTTGTTAACCGGCGTCGTAGACAAAGGAAGAGGAATTACAGGTCCAGCTGTCGGCGCTCTTCAGCAATCTGTCCACCTCCTCCGAGGCTGTAGACACTCAGGCTTACAATTATCCCTGTCATAATGTTATCGTAGTCGTATTTTTCAGTGTCAGCCTTTTCGGATGGCCAGTTCAGTTCGTTGCACTGGCTTATTTTGGTCGTTCTTTTTTGGGGGGTTTCGGCATTTGTTTCTGAAGAGAAGTCGGTGATGTCTGTATGTTCTTGACGTTGTCGTGCGCAGAGAGTTGCGTGTCGCCCGCGCAGAAGACGGGAGGATTAGTTTAAGCGCGGCGGATTAGCGTAAGCGGGACGAAACGCCAACCCAGCGCTTCGGCTGTAGAAGTCGTTAATGCCATTGGTAGAAAACAGGTGTAGTTTTCCACGCTGTAGCTGAAAAAAGTTTGAATAATTAATAGTTTGCCGATTCCACTACCACCCCGCCCTATATAGTTCCCGGATATTTGCTACATCGTGTTTTGATAAATTACTTGTGAACATACTAATTTTCATTTTAACGTATTTGTGAAAATGTGTTAAGACATTATGCGATATTCCATACTGATTTTATTTTTATTTTGTGTAGTAACGATTCTTATTGTACTGATCACGACGATATAGTGCAATTTTCAAAAATATTAGCGCGGGTGATTACCCTTTTCCCCAAGCACTGTTGGTCAACTCGGCTAGTAATCAATAATCAACAGTATTTGTGCACGTACGCGTTAGACCTATATGTAAGAACGCATTGTCATCACAGCAGATTGAGTATAAACAGTATCATTCAGTTGATGACGACTATTTAGTTGTAGACAACTGAACTCTAGTAACTACATCGGTGTGTGTGACGCAATGATAGTGACATTCGGTGTCAGGCATTTCTGTGGAACACAAAATTGGCTGTGCTCAAAACAAGACTATCCATTCAGTCATGAAAACATTAAAAACCTGTCAACAGGCTATTGTCGTTTAATACTGTTTGTGGGCTAAACATGACAGAGCTATTGTTTGTGTCAACTATGTTGATGACGTCCGTGCAAGCCCACGTCGGTGTTTCCATGGCTGGAGCGACGAGACACGTATCTGCTTTTAGACGACGGCGTTTGCGGGACAAGGAAACAAAGGCAACTTGTGGAATCTGTATGGATTTTCTGCGGAACAGCGTTTTAACGAATACCGCTCATCGTTCAGACGACGCACTCCAGGAAGAACGAAAATACACGCAAGTGTTGCGTGCGTGCGTGCATGTTTGGCGTGGTTTGAAGCATCGGGTGTGTTCGATTCGTTAAGACGCTGAGCCCATAAGAAGACGCCATCGTTAATAGTGAATCAATCACGCCTGTGTTTAATCCTTCTTAAAGCAGGATTTCGCAGTTTTCCCAGAGACACCTCGTCATTCGTGAAAAACATTTTCTCGCCATTGAAAACAATACGTGTTATAAAATGGTGGTTGCAGACCGTCAGAGCAAGCAGTTGATGTATTTCTTTTATAGATTAATCGCGTATAATGAACTTCCGGAAGTGTCATTAATTCTGTCCCGAGAGTATCACTCTGCAATGCTTATAACTTTTCAGAAGTATCTATGACTTTAACCTGGTCACCACTGGACACATTGTTAAAGTGGTTGAATTATGGATGAATTTTGTCTGCGCAGCTGTCTCGTTTGTCTATACGCGTTGACTGGCAGTAACAACACATAACGCAACGAGGAGTGCAATTGAGTGACCAGTAGCCCTTGTGTCTTCTTCGCAAACCCTTTCTCCCGTGGTGACAGGATCCACCGATGAAGATAGACAACGTAGAATATTGCAGAAAAGGGGCACGCAAGTCATTCTCGTTTCGGGTCCGTTTTGAATACCCACCTCGTTGTCCGTAAGCGTGTTCAAAATAAAAATTACTGTGACACGCCAACAATTCAAAAATAATCACTCATCTGCACAATAGTTCCCAACTTCTAGATAATATTTTGTTCGGTGGAAGCCTATAAAACTTTAATGGATGTTTCTATCGTGGCAATTACACTCGTATGCAAAGGAATACTATAGTTCGTACGAGTCGTTGTGACCGCATAGCATAATAACATAACATAAGAACGACATGGCGGCAGACGAGACTTGCGCGCTCTATATGCGAATTTATTCGTCTTTACTACCGATGTCCACAACATATTCTTAGACGGAGACTGGACTGATAAGATCTACTTTACGGATATGTTGATCTTTGGCTAAGCTCCCGAACAGTTGGCGGGTGCGCGACGCAACGTTTCCGTGCACGAGAGGGCGCAAATTGTTGGACATTTGGCGCTTTTTAATGGCAGATTATGCGATTAAACGTGCGGCGCGCCGACCGTGACTGATGGCGATATTACGAGCCGTAAATCTGGCCGAATAATTACCGACTGTCGGGCGGGCGCGGACACTCGAGAGCCGTTTGGTTTGTGGGCTTCTGGTGCTACAATGTCTTTATCGAGCTGTTACGACAGGCAGCGGACAATTGGCGGCGGCTAAGCGGTCCCTTCGGAGTACAGAATGTTCGCCTGTCGGAGGGTGTCTCCGGCGACTGATCTTAAGCGGTGGTTCGATCGACGTCCGCAGCCGTTTAAACGTCGCCGGTTGATCCGGTCGTGGCAACATTGTTCATAACCGGCCACGCGTCGACTTAGCGTGTCGCCGCCTAATGGCGTCTTGCCTGGCCGGACACACGCCTGTGGAATACGGCGCTAAGTCTGTCGCCAAGCTGTTGTCGCCTCCACATATTGTCCGTGTGCTTGAAATGAATTGGTCGTATAGCGATGGAAATGTAACTGTGTGGTCGATTCACTGAACAAAATGGCTTTTAATTATCTGTTTTGTCGTAGTGTCGCTTTCATCTTTCGTCTTCTTCGGAAAACTTCGTATCTTTCAACCTTACTCAGTCTTTGCCTTCGCACGACAGTCTTAAAACATATACGCGAGAGGATATGATATATGTATGTTCGAATAATAACACACCTGTGGTAAAAGTGTCCAGACATCGTTCCAGCAAGATTATCTCCTCAAGGAATGCGACTACTTGTAGCCGAAACGATAATTATAATGCACATTATATGAGTACGGTTTCTTTCCGTTGTCGATATAAACTTTTTGGACTTGATTTATTAATAACTATTATCAAACTGGTTATGACATGTGTAAATGGAACAGTTGTGAACTACAAATGTATCAACCGGTCACGTGTGCCATTGTTATGCACGTTGCCCATCACGAGAGCCGTCGCAATTGGAAAGTACTTAAAATGCAATATGTGTGGTTTCAGGTTCAGATACGCTTACTGCATATCACGGTAGTCAGTGAAATGTCCTTTAAAACGTCTTGTGTCTGGTTTCAGGTTCAGCTTCATCTACAACTAACGACCAACGCCAGCCGCAGAGCGAACGGTCGTGAGGCAGCATTCATAATCACGACATCCGTTCGCTGGACTTTATCAGCATATGTGTCACCAGTGTTCATCGCAGACTTGTACACCTCCACGGACCGTGCAGAGACAACAGTGCGTTGTTTGTGTTAGGACAAATAAGGCGTCGGACGAACGTCGCTAACTTGTTCAGAAGATCGTCGTCAGCGTGGAGTCCCGTCGTCATTACCTCGCGTTCACCACTGTGGGCCGCGCTCGCTGTCGTGACGTTCACAGTTGTGCGACGGATTGTAAAGAACACGTCGAGCAAATGCGCATCGCGTGACTCTTTCTGCGATGGTTGAAACAGCAAAACCGGTGGTGTATGTCAGCGGGAATTAAGTTTGATGATACGAGTAAAATGGTTAAGAGTTTGTTATCGTGTTCCATTCATACGACGGTGTTATCGGAGTATTTGACTCATGTGTAGTTAGGATCTCGTGTCTTCCCGTGCAGATATCTCAGTCCTTAGTTGGACCATTGGCTGCCATAACCGAAAGGACTACCACGAGGTGGTAGAAAACACGAACATTACCCAAATTTAAATACTGTGAACATTGAAAGAAAATAACTTCAGTTGATATTTTAAACTACAAGATAAGGCAGGGTTTTCCACACGTACGAATTAACCGAAAGCTTGAAATTTGTCTAAATTTGCAATTTCCGACATTAGTGCAAGTTGTGAGAATACCGCGCCGCTGTTGATACTTTTGTTTACGACAACGAGTTATTTTTACTTGTAGTCCTTGTAAGTTGTTGTAGAGGGTTGGATTATAATTATAGCTCTGTCTCAGCAGCAATCTGAACGACATACATACAATAGTGTCTGAAATATGTTACAAGTTTCTCAGAATGTGATCGTAAAAACAGTCTGTGCTAAACTACCAAAACATTTTGGCATGGTACACAAAACACTCACTGCGTCATAATGTGGAATACATTGGCACATCACCATTTATAGTAACAATCCTAGTTAAATCAGTGAAAAGATCATGCCTTTTCCTCCAGCCTCGAGGTGCCCGCCTTCAGTCTTGTCCCTTGCGCTGCTTTCTCACTGACCAGAGGCGCCTTGAATGATATCCGCTGACGTTGCACTTGTAATATTTTCACTGTAACTGGTCGTACATTATACGCAGCCTTTAGACATTATCTGAAACACGGCTTCTTTGGCGCGGGTGGTGTGAACGACGGATAAATGGTTGATTTTCTTGTTCGTTTTCTTGCAGTTGTCATGATTGATTCACACACCTGTAGTATACATATGATAACTGACCAGTTGCATCGGTGTTTTGCGGGGATTTTATATGAATGTGTTATTTTAAAGCGATGTATTCGACAGAATACCATGGTTTGCAAGTCTGTAATATGTTGTGTGATTGGATACTCGCGTGTTAGTGTCATTTTTTTCTAGTTCGTGTAAGCAGTCGTAAATAAAGTTGTTTTTATATAACAATGTGATGTTTTGGGCGATTGGTGCATTTTGTTTGGTGCAAGTGTACGTCCGTTTGCGTGCGCGTCTCTTGGGAGAGCTGGTGAATAGCGAGTACGTGCGTATGCAAACGACGTTGTGTCGATAATCCTGTGGTATTATATATGTCAGACCCCACCCGTTGACGACGTATTTTATGTATGTGTGTCTTGTTTTCGGCATTTGCTGATATGTCCTTAATAGTTTCAGAATATCATACACAGTTATTCGTGTATGAGTGTTTTTGTGTTTGCATTGTTGGATATTTGTTTTAGCGTTATGGATAAACACTTGTACCATTTTAGCACACGTACGGGTATAAAAAGTGCAAGCAAACAAATTAATATTAACATGACAGAATTAACATCACCGTTGGCGACGATGTAGTCGAAACAAGCTGGACTGTTTCGCAGTTACCATTTTCTAACATGAAGGCATGTGAATACGGGTCAGACAATGCTTTCAGTCTGTACATAAGAGCGACATGACGGCATGTATCCATTGTCCTTTTCATTCTTGTTACTCACTCCACGAGCAATGTATGGACAGATAGATTAATTATGATATTATTAAAATGTTCTTTCATATAAAACGGGTCCCTCGTGTTTGTTGGAAAAACGGCGTGCAGCGTTTAGTAATGGCAATGCCTTTGGTAAAGGTGTAATTGAAACGTCCGTACTTCTGTTTAAATCGTCTACGACAAATCATGCAGATCTCAGGGAAAGATCACATTCCAAATGTTGAAGTCTTGAAACGGGCTAATATGTCCAGCATAGAAGCCACTCTAACGGTTTCCCAACTCCGTCGGACTGGACATATCATCCGTATGAATGACAGCAGATTAACAAAGGCTGTATTCTATGGAGAATTAGCCAAAGGGAAACGTCTTCGTGGTGGACAACGACTGCGATACAAAGATGTAGTCAAACGACACCTAAAGGCTACACACATCACCGTAGACCACTGGGAGACCCTTGCACAAGATCGACAACAGTGGAGGCCGGCCATTCACCAAGGAAAACGCCACATTGAAGAAAAGATATCACAAAAATACCAACATGATCACAATCTCCGCCATGGCCTTCCTGATGCTTCTGCCCCTGTCATCTTCTGTGTCAACTGCGGGAGAGGCTTTAAATCTCAAATTGGTCTATTCTCTCACCAACGAGCAAAGCACATAATGGACGAAACCCTACACTGATGTCATCATCGGACACGATGGACAGCAAAGAAGACTTCTGTTTAAATCGTCGATATAATTAACACCGACTGTAACATTGGGTTAATTGCATTAGCCGGACAGACATTTCACCATCAAACAATTCAGCTTGTACATGTGAAACACTTTACGCAAGACCAAAGGAAATCTATTAAACATGTCGCTTTCTTATAATGCATATGAGTTGACAAAAATGCACAACCGGGCCAGCATCTGTAATGGGAGCCGTTCTTAATCTCTTGGTCAGGGTGACATGTGCAGAAAGTCTATTTGATTAAGGATCTTTAATCTGAACAGTTACGATACTGCTAACACAAAATGTCGATAGCATGTTAACATTCTAAACATGGTTTTTCGTAACGTCCGGATATTACATTGTCACGGCCAGAAGACTTCTAATTGTGACGTATCAAACAGGTTACACATGTTGCCAATTGGGTGGAATTTTCGTTTCCGTCTACCCAGAAATTTTGGCGAGAATAAATGTTATTCTTTGATGACATCGCTTGTATATGCTCCTACACATTGGTCACGTTTCCTGCGTTTACTCTCGTCGTGACGTTGACCGAGCGTATCTGTCACGGACGAGGTGGTGATGCCGTGAGCGGCGGCGTGGAACTGGGATGTTCAGCCACGTGGAACGAGTTCGTTATTCTCCGCACAGATACACTCCGCTCACGCCGTCACGTCTGTTTGTTTGAGGTGTGTCGACAGTCGAGCATCGTCTGTTATGTGTCACGATAAATCACGGCGCCTGACAATTAACAAAGGATGTAATAGAAATGCTCAACAATCCGGAGATCCGATGTTTGATGACAAATCTGTGGATTCAATTCGGTTCCAGTGTTCGTTCAGTACAGTTGCATTGATCGTCGCTGCTATGTAGTGTTGAGACGGTGGATTTGGATCAGTAGCATCTCGCACATGCTCATCTCCCCGATAGTGCAATAGACGTATACGTGCACAATCGCAGAAGACGGCTTCCCGCAGAATTCGTTTGTTATAATGTCATTTGCAAGTTACGCATAAAGGCCGATATAAACGTGCGGTATTTCGCTCGACCTAAAACCATTATAAAGGTCTGGACAAACGAAGATTTCGAGATGATGAAATTCAAAGTTACGTTTCTTGCGAGGGATCTTAGATCAATAGTTTGGCACCTGATGACTAAGCCGTCTAATAATACTAACACAAAACATACGCACGTGCCCGAGGTACAGCTTGATTGTAGTTACATTTCTTTTGATTGGTTCCCTTTCATTTAACCGATTATAAATTCCAAGTTTAATAATCTGCCGTTGACTTTTTTATTTTCTGAAAATACAATATAGTATTCATGCGAAAAACACAGCTGTTTCTGAGGTCAACTGTTACACTTAAAATAGTCAGAACTCGGAAGAATTCTACACCGTTGTGCATGCGTGCGGGCGTGCGGGCGTGCGTGCGTGCGTGCGTGCGTGCTTTTGTATACGTGTTTATTGTTCAGTGTGTATGCGTATCTTACGTAGCGGTTACCTTCTTTTCGACAATAATAATGAATACGCCCATTATTTTGTATAAACCATAAATTCATTAATTTCACTCGCCCGTTTCTTATTAGTCGCGTCGACAACATTCGGCTTTGATTTAAGCGCGCACAAAAAGAGACAGAACCGTTGACGCCACTGCGACAACAGATGAACTCTCGGGAGAATCACTCTAGAGTTCGCGGCGACGTAGTGACAAGCGACCCCCCGGGGAAACGACGTAGCCAACGAAGCGATACCGCCGGATTTACTGCGGCGCTTTCTTTTCTACGATTTATGACGAAGCGCGTCTGAACCTTCTGTCGAAGGCGCGTCTTTGAGGCGGGACGAGGCAACTATTTACTGAGCACGGCGACACCGACGTAATGCGTCGCTGCACAAAGTGGTCGCCGAGTACAATCGGATGTATTATGATACGTTGTTCCTGTATTCAAAGCATTGACAACATTATATATAAAACATACGTATATATTGTGTATACACAATGTTTGAATGGGAAAGAGGAAGTCGTTGACTTTTTATGTACGTCTACCCCAGATAGATCCCAGACAGTCTTATTAAGGTAAACGTACTATAGTTGCCACATATGTACTTGTTTACAGCATGGAATCAATACATATTATTATATAAATATACACCAGTTAACATATATTAAAATAGCAAAATTCAGCTCTATAACAACCACATTTCTCCGGTAACATATTTGTGAAGTAGACGTTTTTTATATTTAGATGTAAATGCATTTATAGTATTTATGTGTTTGTGTCAGTACACCGAGAATTCCACAATCGCAATCCGTAGATACAGACATATATCGAGCTCAATGTGGAATGAACACGTATTCTTCCTCAATCGTGACAGGCTTTCAGTGAATACGTCGTTCTGTTGCTTTACAACCCTGCGAAGATGCTGCTATCATTGGGTTTCACGGAGTGTCTAGTGTACTTGCACAAGCAAGTCTTTCTGACTGTTTGACATCATCTTTCTGTGTCCAGTGTAAAAGACAGAACAATCCTCTGGACGGATCAGCGGACATCTGTGAAACCTGAACGTTAACTAAGAATCGCGAACATTATCTCTTGATGCTACCTCGAACATAGTTAACTTTGATTTGTTCAGTGAACAAATTAAGTGATCAGTTATTCAACTATGGAGTTCTGTTCAATTTATCGTTAAATTACTATCCACATTTACTTAAATTGACTTGAATATTCTGGCGTGACTACCTGCCCCCTTCCTTAAATTAATCCTTTCTGACTCCTCTGTGTAATTGTGTAATGTAACTGTAAAAGTATAATATTTCACCCGGTGGTATTTGGCAAGCGCATTATTAGAATCGTATGATTTTCCTTCTCCTCTCTGTATTTGAAATGTATAATTTGAAGGCCTATTTGGTAATATTTGGTAACTTGGTAAGCACGTTAGTTGAAGGTCAGTGCACTGGACTGTTGAGCGCATGTGAACTTTTCACTTAGGCCTAGATATGCTGTTGCCGACGCCCATAATAATTGATTATTGCAATGTATGCAACTATGATTTGATCTCGAACGAGGATCTCTCACTTAGTCCGCAGAATGGCGCTTCTGCATTGTCGTAAAATCCGGTCGGAAATTAAGCGAAGTCCGTCCGCCACTTTTGCCATTTTCACGCGCCATATCAGCACAGAGAGCCCGTTCTCGTAACAGAGTAGTGCCAAAAAGCGATACGATTAACTGGAAATCCGCGCTGTCTTAGCAAAAAAGGCTCAACGAAAGTGATGCCATCTCGCTAATGTTTTCTGGTTGTCTGCGTCATGAATTTATTTATAGCCAACGAGGAATTGAGTTTATTACGCGTAGTGCATTCTCCGTTTAGTGGGCGCCTAGACGCCTCCTACAACCTTCGGTCGAGTAGGTAGCGGCGGTGGAAGATTAGGCTACGCCAGGTTTCCTTCGTGCGTAATTTTTGCCGTCAGAAATCGTGTGGATTCACACGAATTTACCATACGTTGTGTTGTGAGGGAAATCAGTGCTTGATGTCTTGTATAGCCGATAGAGGCCGTACGTGCATACGTACAACGTACGTACACCCGCACGCACGCACACACTCGCGCACACGCACACACACACACACACACACACAACACACACACACACACAAAACACACACACACACACACACACACACACACATGGGTTACACGTAAGCCTGTGTTAAATATTTAGAGTTGTAGACCATGGCTAAGAACCACTCATTATACTGACGTTGAAAACACGACATAAATATACATACGGCAACCTGTTGGACAATTATTTTGGTGAAATGACAACTTGTGTGTTCATATTATGAGCAGTTGGTAGCGTTCACTTGTTTTCAAAGCTTCAAGGAAGAAACGACTACATTAACACAAAGATGGCAACTTGTTTTTCAATGATTGGTGAAGTCTCCGGATGTATGTGCGTATATGCATTGCGTTTATTGTTAGGGTTCCTTTTATTAAAACCTCCAAAGGGAAAAGAATAAAAGACCTATGCATAAGTATATTTCTTATTATTGTTTCCGTCTTTGTGTGTATAATGACCAGGGGTTTCGTCGCTATATACGTGTAAGTATTTATTTCTAAGTTTTCG
>JAODUO010000867.1:57500-60000 GCA_025642075.2 Ridgeia piscesae | reverse complement strand
ATGGAGATCTTTGAATCATCACCAAGACCATGTCTCCACAAAGTACTCGTTAAAAGATACCAGTTTTGGAAATTTTGGGGGGAACACATAATGCCCCTGCCTTTTTAATTTTGGGAAAAGGTGAAATGGAGATGGGGGAAAAGTTAATGCAAACCCAATTACCTTGGGTTAAAAAAAGTAAACGGGAAATAGAAAAGTAGCTTTAACGGGAAGACATCCCACACTGGTAATATCAAACTTCTTCCCGGTCCAGCAATCTCGGACACTTACACCACGTAGTAACAAAAAGTAATGGTTTTATAACTCCTACACGTTGCTAGATATCGCGTCTCGCATTTACATACATGTAGCTTAGGGTAGGTATGGCAGCTAAATACGACATCTTTTAAAAGTATCTTTAACATAAAAAAATGTTGTCCATGCCTTAAAATAGGTCCGACCGAGTAAAAAAAATATTGAAATCTTTTTAGTCCGACCCCCGTTTCCAAGGTAAAAATGGTCGCCATTTAAAAAAATATCTATAATATATTCTTTGATTGTTTTAATGGTGTTATCGTAGATGGAAATTTTTCGACACTTGTTTACATTACTCCAAAGATAAACCATAAACTATAAATATGTATATACGGATTGTGGGGAATATGCAGGAGAACATAAACAATTTAGTTATGGACTATTGTTACGTTTATGTTTCTAAAAGTATAATTTTCTCTAAATAACCGTCAAAGATTCAATAACAGCATTGCTTGCGTGAAAGAGCCACATCTTATCCACGAATAAAACTGATTTAGAAATAAGTAACGGTTATAAACGGAATCTTTATTGATAACAAATATATACAGTATATAGTTATCGGAATATGGAAAACACATTTTGAACATTGTTGTCAAAAACCGCCATTCTACCTATAGTTTAACGTCCGCAAATAGATAATGCTGCAACACGTTGATGATGTAATGCATATAATATCGTCCGCTCAGGTAATAAAACCGGTTGGATAATAAATAAATGCAAGGTCTACTAGCAATCTTGCAATATTAATAAAAGTGAACATTTTGCCGCAACGGAATTAATGATAAAAACCCGGAACACCCATGATAAGTGCTACAAGTTCAATGTAAGCGACACAAAGTGTGCGATAAAGGAAAGGTGTGAAAAAGTAATGTTGCGAGGTAATACACAACACATTTATATTGCTAATGTTTTATGTAATACAAAGCTAGGAACACCGGTCTCAGCGGTACAAACACCATCTCTCTTTCGAGCCCGTACAGTATAATATGTTTGCAACATCCAATTACGCGGACTCAACATTCAGTTTTTGAATATATAATATATCATATATATATATATATATATATATATATATATATATATATATATATATATATATATATATATATATATATATATATATATATATATATATATTATATATATAATATTTAAAAATGGTTGTTCATCAGTTAGATCAAGGCTTTGATTTCGAAAATTCAATGTTGTGTTGAATGCCGGAAAAAACATTAGCTTTCTATAAACAGCCATGACTGTCTCTCATTGTAAATGTACGCGTCGCTACAGACGTGAATGTGTTTGACGTTGGAAGATTCTGACCACAAACTGAAAGGGAGTATACAATTGACTAAGCGAGCAAATAATTACCCACCACCAGGCGATTCTGGGAAAAGGTATGTTTGAATCTTATAACAACGACCGTGATCGGCAGCTGACAGTTGGGTAGGAACTGAAACCCGAGATAAACATCTCAGCAACAGATAGAGAAGGCACGAACTGAGCTGTCGACAGGTCAAGTACGTAGCTGCTGTGTCCGTTTATGTTCAATGATTTAGAAAACACAAGTGCTGACACGCCACAGCTTACTGCTAACTTGACGCCACGCTTCGTTATTTACCGTTTTCAGTTAAAACATCCAATTAAGCCGCGTTCTCTTAGTCGCTAATCACGGCCGACGATCAATGGAATCTCGCCGTTTGTTCCTCGGCGTCTATCGTCGCGACGCGCCAGTGCGCATGCGCCGAGGTCTGGCGGCGTCGCTGATTGGTGGACGCGTTAAACAAATGACGACCGTAATTGACAGCAATAATGATATTATCGCGTATCGGCGGCGGCCAGATTGCGTCCTCGTGTCCCTCCCACACGCCGAGGGCGCCGGCCGGTAATGACAGAATGAGAGCCTGTTGGTCAGTCCTCGTCGTCACCCCGACGGTGATAGATTTGTTTTGTGCCGCCGCCTCGCATCGACACCTACACGGCGACGGGCGGGACTGGGGCGGTGGAGGCGGGGGAGTTAAGGGAGAGCGCATGGGTGTTGGCGGCAGAGTCGTGCGAACGCTGGGAGAGGGATAACGAGGGGTTCGTCACAAAAGAACGAGGTCATTGTTCTGCCAATGATTGCGGGACTTGTTGGGTGCCGCGAATACTTCCCGGTTGCTGGAATTTGAACTTGAAGCGGAGTGACTTGGAGTTGAAGTGCAATCGG
>JAODUO010000867.1:52500-55000 GCA_025642075.2 Ridgeia piscesae | reverse complement strand
TTGACATATCAATGATAAAAACAACACGTGACTAGACCAATTTTTAGTTTAATAAAAGCTGTTTTAAATGTCTGCATAGCGACGACATGACATTATTTATAACTTCTCCCTCCCTGTGTTTCTTACAGAACGGCGTCACGGTCGGCTACACGTACGACTCTTTCTTCGTCACGGATGGCCGATCCCGGCGGACGAATACACAGGACGCTGTGATGCGGCGTCCGCGCTACACATGCAGTGAATGTGGAAAACACTACGCGACGTCATCGAATCTGTCGCGACACAAGCAGACGCACCGGAGCCTCGACAGCAACCTGGCCCGAAGGTCTGCATTAAAACGACTAGTTTCCGTTTTTCTTCTACCCACCATTGGCTTCTTGGCCTAATTAAGATGATTAGGATTCGTTTTTTTACCCGCCATTGGCTTCTTGGCCCAATTAAGACGATTAGGATCCGTTTTCTTCTACCCGCCATTGGGTTCTTGGCCCAATTAAGACGAATGGAATCCATTTTCTTCTACCCGCCATTGGGTTCTTGGCCCAATTAAGACGACTGGGGTCCATTTTCTTCTACCCGCCATTGGCTTCTTAGCCCAATCAAGACGACTAAAGGTAGTTTTCTTCTACCCGCCATTGCTTCTTGGCCGTGGCGGATAGAAGAAAACGGATCTTAAACGTTTTAATTGGGCCAAGAAGCCTATGGCGTGCACCTGTCTGGGCCGTGTTTTCCTATGTATAGTAGTTATTGTATTGTATTGTGATCTCTTGCCCGCTAATGTGTTTTTGTTTGACTATGTGTTTACGCAAACGACATATCAAAACTTGTCTACCGTTCCGTGATCATTAATTGTTACACATTGAATTCCGTTTTCCGTTATATTTTTACTATGTCCTGTAAATAATTATGTTATTTTTAGTACTTTACCAGTGTGTGTCTTCAACTAGATGGCTGTAACCATTGGCTATCTATTCCGAATTGTGTGCCCCAATCTGCGTATGCCGATTTGTAGAGTCTGCTTGGGTACCTCGGTAGAAGTCGCCTTAATATTATAACATTTCACATTATGTTGTAAATAGGGATATACGTCTAACAAGAAACCAATTATTTCCCGTTTTCCGACCACTGATCTATATGCATGGATAGGAGGTGCATGAGATTAAGTGAAGTCATTGTCCATCGTCTTGCTTTCCCAAACCGCCGGTAATAGATGTCAACGGACGATTTACGTATTACCTTTGGAATGTGAAATTCTACCTACGCCATGTCTGGCTGCAATTGATATTGATGTTGTAGATACCCGAGAAAAAACGCGATCGTTGTATGCGGATCCTAGTCTACTAAGTAACGTGGTAGAAATAATATGGCGGCATTTAACTATTAACTGACTAGTCTATGTGTATATATTGGTTACAACGTTATGACCTCACGAGGTCTCATTGAACTAGTCAAACAGACCTTTACCATTATACTTCCCATCCATGTGTATATAGATAAGTGTTTCCGACGTGTCTGTGCAAACTGATCACGAAGCCATGGCTGTCTGTCCCCAGGTGCGGCCAGTGCGGCAAGGCGTACGTGAGCATGCCGGCGCTGGCGATGCACGTGCTCACGCACGAGCTGCGTCACGTGTGTCCGGTGTGCGGCAAGGCGTTCTCGCGGCCGTGGCTACTGCAGGGCCACCTCCGCTCTCACAGCGGCGAGAAGCCGTACGGCTGCGCGCACTGCGGCCGAGCCTTCGCCGACCGCTCGAACCTGCGCGCGCACATGCAGACGCACTCGGCGGCGAAGCACTTCCGGTGCGAGCGCTGCAGCAAGACGTTCGCCCTCAAGTCGTACCTGAACAAACACTACGAGTCGGCGTGTCTGCGCGACCGCGACGACGCCCACTTTCCCCGGAAATCGTCGATGGGCGTTTATGACGTAGCCGCTAACGACGATGACGTCACACTGATGACGTCGCAATGGCGGTTGTTGGAAGAGAATGAAAGAAGTTGCGAAGCTGACAACACGGTCGTGAATGGCCGGTACGACGAACTGAGAGAAAGCCAACCTACGATGCAGCAGTCAGTCGTGAAGGCGGAGACTGTCTTGTCTCAGTCCACAGACGTTTGTGTTAGACGTTAACGTGAGACAATTCGTTGTGATGTCTTTTTTTCACGGGGAATTAATATTTTACACGAATGTACGTCTAGGTGCTGCTGATTTTCCTTATGTTAATTATGATTATTATCATCATCATCACTGTGAGGTCGTAAGACTCCTGGTGGTAATACGCGATGTCCATGTCGTATTCTAGTGATGTGCCCGGCCCATGTAAACTTCCGTCTACTGACATGTTTCATCCCGTCTATGACTTCAAGTCTCCTGTCTTACGTAGCTGTTTGTTTTATGTCCCGGCACGTGATGTTTAACATACTTTTCCGTCTATGTTTGTGCAGCTGCTAGATTGTTCTTTGTCTGGCTGGCGAGTGCCCACGTTTCTAGCAGGTTCCGAAGTTAC
>JAODUO010000867.1:12500-50000 GCA_025642075.2 Ridgeia piscesae | reverse complement strand
GAGCAAAAAGTATTGAACTTCTTTAATCCAAAGAAAATGCCTGCCATTCACAGTGGGACAGACGCATAGATATAACTTTTAGGGAGGGACAGGATTAATAAAAGCTTTGCTACTCGTTAACGGAAACTCACTGATTCCTGGTTTTGTATATGTAAATTACAACTGGTTAACGTGTTGTACTGCATAGTTTTCATGATTGTTCTCTCTTACGTTCCCCGGAAAATGAGATGTGACAAAAATAAGGGGACGGAATGATTTTGACAGTTTTCCAGAAATTTTGTTTAATGAATTATAACATTTTGCCAATTAATATTTTTATTCAACTCAAGGTGGATTGTTATGCAAAACCGATATTGTGTTAATTTATCAAATTACAATTTTATCAGAAATATTGTAATACAACCATCCCATGAAACTGCCGTCTCTTGAAAACCAACACCATGTTCCGACTCAACAATTTGGCAGTGTGTGGGAGTAGACAGTTACATTTTTAAGCCAAACATACTTTATATATATATATATATATATATATATATATATATATATATATATTCAATTATATAAAATTTACTGAGACACCACTATTTTTTGTAACTTATGTGTTCAGCTTCGAAATGTTGTTGTCAACATTATTTTACCTTTTTATTTGGCATAACAAGGTATTTTAGGTCTTCATAAAATTTATGAAGACCTAAATTACCTCGTTTTTGAATTTAATTCGGATGAGCAAAATCTCAATGAATGTTGTTAACGTTGTCTTTCTTTACAGATCAGACCATGGATTATCCACTAAAAATACTGTAATATTTATGTTGCATACATATATAAGGTAAACATCGGTATGTATATACGCGTGTTAGTGATGGGTATATTCCCCATATGCAAAGACAATAATTTGATAGTTTTATTGAATCACGGAAAACAACATTTTGCGAGTTGACGAAAACAAAAACCGTCTAGAAAAGTAAACTTTTGTTGCGTTGTGTTCCGTGCATGCCATCTTTCTGTTACTCAATAAACATAAATTTCGAAATATTTATACGCATACGTATACGAAGATTATCATTTGTATGACAACGGACCACGGTGCTTTGGAGACAAAACCCGAATTGTTATAAGAGCATTATTGTTATGAAACAATTATAATTCATTTGGGCGAATCCAAAAATAAGCAAACATTTAATTGTACTCAGCACACCTGGGATTTAGGCAGTGCGCGATTTTATTTTAGCTAAGACAGTGTAACATTACGAAGAATTATTCTCCTCACCAATCTACAGAAAACTACGACTGAAATGTAACAATTACGAGGTACTGCTATTGAAGGAATTTCCACCTCAGTGTTGATTTAATACCAGTCACCGTGTGATTTCTCAATGGGACGAATTCAATCGGTCGATGTGTGTCCTTCCGCGAAAACATAACAATTGCGTCATTAAGTCGTATTTGCACATGGACAGACGCGGTGCGTTTAATTTAGGAATTACGGCCCGCCCTAATGAGGATAATACCTTCTTTGACCATCTGGTGGTGTCCCGTAAGCTGGGGGAGTTGGCCGCTAAAATCAGGTAATCCCAGTACAAATTTCTTCTTCAGATTCGTCTTAGCCTCTCGGAACATCAATTATAGTGTAGCTACAGCGACGGCGAAGGTTCAAGGTTTTTTTAATTTAATATTACGTTCTCATGACTACATCATGCATATTGAAGGTTTGTTGGTGCCACTTTTTGTTTAGTTACTTTAGTAAGCTCGGAACAATGTTCGCGATTTGAAAGATTCCGCCTGCAACACGTTCAAATGAAAAGGTAAACAATACATCCGGCTTCAAAACAAAACTGATTGGTAATAATGCCGAGGCGAGCAGAATTAACTGCAATAGTCGTTGATGTTTGATTTCCCCACGTTATAGACAGCAGACTTCCCGTTACAAATCACCTGCGCTGCCAACGTCACAACATTTTTTATTTCGAAGAACACAAATCGAACGGAAAAATCTACACAATTCACCTCTACACGGCACGCGCTGGACTTCGTTTCACACGCACACATTTCGAAAATATGCATGCACCGTGTAACAGTAATGCGCTCGTAATTTCTATTTCTTGCAAATGTGGCGTTTAAGTCACTGTGGTATCTTAACCTGCGGTCCATATAGATCCAATGCATTGATTTACGATGCGTTTTTGTCAGCCGAATTGCGCGCTCATTATCAGGTCCTGATTCACTCAACAACTACACTCGTATTTTCTTTAGATTCGCGACATTACTAGCCGATTTCAGACGTTACGTTGTGAATAAATGTGTTGCCTTTCGCACTATATTGTAGATGTACAATCTTGCGTTGTCTTTATATGGCAATAGTGAATAAAAAACAATTAAATAGCTGTTCATCGTACGCGAGCCTCGTAATTCTGCGACCTATTTTAGAATAAAGATAAAGAAACCGGTTGCCGATATTTATGCGTGGAGATAAACCCTACATCTTAATCCACCCAGGGCCTTTTTTGTTTTCCCCTGATTTAGAATGGCAAGTAATGGCCGACGATGGAAATTATGAGTGATGTCCAGCGTACGACGGAAATACCCGCCGATATATTGGACCGATGCGTGTTTTCTAATAACTTACGGTAATCGCCAGCAGTGAATTTTGCGATACGTCATCTGGAAAGTATAAGGGTCAAGTAGAATTCAGGAGATTATGTTGTTGACAAATCCTTAATCATCGTTACTATATCTAACACAGCTGAGTTAAACATACACGGCAATCGTCGCAATGCATTTGCAGCCGTCTCGGCAAACAAGTTTACACAACGGGTCAAAGTGCCGTAGTATCAGACATATATGACGGCAAACTCTTCAGATTGTCCTCATATTCGACAGGTCGGTGAGAGTGAATCGGTTGGCCCGATAGTCGTTTTGTTAGACGCGGCGGGTCTGTGAAAACGAATCGCGATGTTCCGTCAAGTTCTGTTTCTGCTGGTGCTCGGGTTTTTGGCCAGCACAACTACAGCCTCCGTGAAGACGGCGGAAGGACACCAATTCCTAGGAGTGAAACCGTGTTATGACAGTTCGTTTGACGAGAATGTGCCCACCGTCAAGTAAGTAGCTCCCCTTAATAAACCACGTACAGCGACTGTATAAAGACGTAGGTCCAACGACCGTCCAGTGGTTTTGTTGAAGCCTTTAACTAAAGCGAACAATTAAATAACACAATTCACAGACAAGTATAATATTTTGTTGAAAAAATTGCCATTGTTGTGGCTCATTTGGTATGCACCCGTGCGTGTGCGTGCGTGTGTGTGTGCGTGTGTGCGTATGTGCGTGCGGGCGTGCGTGCGGGCGTGCGTGCATGCGCACCTTCATGTGTGTATATATGTGAGCAAGTGCGTATGTGATGTGTGGGCAGAGTGTGTGTGTGTGTGTGTGTGTGTGTGGTGCGTGCGTGCGTGCGTGCGTGCGTGCGTGCGTGCATGCATGTATGTATGTATGTGTATGCATGTATGTATGTATGTATGTATGTATGTATGTATGTATGTATGTATGTATGCATGCTCCACTAACATATTTCAACATACATCTCGAGGAAATGACCTAAGCGGTTACAATTTTGAAAGCACATTTGAAGGTAGAAAGGGTGAGTTTTATCTTTGATCAAATTAATATTTAGCTATTACGAGCTTATAATCACTAACTAGGCTTCCGTTTAAATTTCCAGCGCTTATGTCATCAAGTTGGTTATACGGGGACACTACGTCATACCGAGCAATCACAAGATACTGAATCTTATGATGTATATGAAACACAAGTGGCAATAAACGCGTATCGCACGCTGTATGTCACACGGGCGAACGTGAGATGCGTTTGCAAGACAGACAGCACAGCACAGACACAGTGAGCTGCCAACTAGCGTGGCAATGCCGCATTAAATGGTCTTAGTGCTAGTGGCGCCACCTAGGGACCAATGAGTATCCACCCAAACGGCACAATGAATGTGTATTATTTTCATCACTGGATTATCTAAATATTTTTAACACGAAAATATTTCAGGGCGTATGCATTCGTGCGCGCGCATGTGCGCGTGTTTATATGGTGTGTCTGTATAGTGTCTGTATAGTGTGTGTGTGTGTGTGTGTGTGTGTGTGTGTGTGTGTGTGTGTGTGTGTGTGTGTGTGTGTGTGTGTGTGTGTGTGTGTGTGTGTGTGTGTGTGTGTGTGTGTGTGTGTGTGTGTGTGTGTGTGTGTGTGTGTGTGTGTGTGTGTGTGTGTGTGTGTGTGTGTGTGTGTGTGTGTGTGTGTGTGTATAATAATCTGTATATTACAACCGTAAATGTTTCAATACATATATGTTACATAACCACTTCAAAAACCTAGGGACTATGCGTTATGTGATATTGGTATTGTGACGGATAACTCATATTTTGTTTACAAATAATCGGGCCAGTAACTTTTCAAATCTACTCCCCCCGGGTCAGTGGCTACAAAACCTTAATGCCAAACCTTGATATATTTATATATATATATATATATATATATATATATATATATATTTCGAACACGCATATAAATGATTTGTTGAATATATATATATGTGTGTGTGTGTGTGTGTGTGTGTGTGTGTGTGTGTGTGTGTGTGCGTGTGTGTACGGTATATGTACGTGCGTATGTGCCTCTGTGAGCACGTGCGTGTGTGAGCGTGCGTGTTGGTGTGTGACGTAAAATAAATGATCTGGTGAATTGGTGTATGTTAATGTTTAAGTGTCACAGTTATTCACGGAGTTTGTACAGACACTAGTCCTACACCTGTGTTTTCTGCAGAACGTACCCTCGACCCTATGAAGTCATGAACTTGGCGGATCTGCCGAAGGAGTGGGATTGGAGAAACGCAAATCGCATGAATTACGTCAGCCCCACCAGAAACCAACATATTCCCCAATGTAAATATCATTATAAAGAAACGTAATAATCTGTGTATTACAACCGTAAATGTTTCAATACATATATGTTACATAACCACTTCAAAAACCTAGGGCCTATGCGTTATGTGATATTGGTATTGTGACGGATAACTCATATTTTGTTTACAAATAATCGGGCCAGTAACTTTTCAAATCTACTTATATATATATTATAACACACATATATATATATATGTATATATATATATATATATATATATATATATATATATATATATTTTCGACATATAAATATTTTTAATATATATATATATATATGTGTGTGTTGTGTGTGTGTGTGTGTGTGATGTGCGTGTGTGTTTGTGTGTGTGTGTGTGTGTGTGTGTGTGTGTGACGCTATTAGTAATGTTGTGTGTGTATAGTCGTGGTGTGGTTGTTTTTTTTGTGTGTGTAGTGCTGCGTGCGTGTGTGTGTTGTGTGTGTGTGTGTGTGTGTGTGTGTGTGTGTGTGTGTGTGTGTGTGTGTGTGTGTGTGTGTGTGTGTGTGTGTGTGTGTATGTGTTGTGTGTGTGTGTGTTTTGTGTGTGGGGGTGTGTGTGTTTTTGTGTGTGTGTGTGTGTGTTTGTGTGTGTGTGTGTGTGTGTGTGTGTGTGTGTGTGTGTGTGTGTGTGTGTGTGTGTGTGTGTGTGTGTGTGTGTGTGTGTGTGTGTGTGTGTGTGTGTGTGTGTGTGTGTGTGTGTGTGTGTGTGTGTGTGTGTGTGTAATCAAGAAATCATTTATTTGCGTGTTCGAAATAACCAAAATCTTGGTCACATATCCTGTATATGGTATGCATGTTCTTATATTTGGGCAATGGTTGTTCAAACGTACAGCCACCTTTAATACCCTCGTCACCGGCTCTGTAACTCGCATCCACCGTTGCTTTGTCCGTGGGGCGGCAGACTGCGGCTCCTGCTGGGCCATGGGTACGACCAGCGCCCTCGCCGACAGAATCAACGTGAAGCGCCACGGCTCTTGGCCCTCCGCGTACCTCTCCGTGCAGAACGTCATCGACTGTGCCGACGCGGGCTCGTGTGAGGGCGGGGGTCAGCTCGCAGTCTACCGCTACGCCCACGAGACGGGCATCCCAGACGAGTCCTGCAACAACTACCAGGCGAAGAATCAAAGTAAGACGATATCAACACTATTGCTTTATTGAGTGATTGTCCGAAACTATATTGTAGACATACATATGATATATACATACAAATCGTAATAGGCAAACAATAATAAGCAGGAAAGAAGCGAACACGTTAGGATTCTTTTATATATATATATATATATATATATATATATATATATAGGATACATATATATGCCATGGTATATACCTTGGTGCAATTAAGATGATGCAAGCAAAGCAGAGTTAATCAAATAAATATCATGAAAACACGATAATAAGTTTTCTCATTTAGCCAACTATATTGTTGACAAATACTAATACATTCTGTTATACTCAAATGTAGCACATTTTCCTAATTGTGCGGTTTTTCATGTTCATGTGTTTTCCCGACTTATCGTTTCATTGTCTTTCTATGTATATTCATAGACGTACAATCTTCAATACGATTCTTCATGATAATAGTATTCCACATTTTGGGACCAACAGTGTGTTTTGTCGGGTGTTGGAATTTACAATGTGATATTTTATAAGCTAATACCACAAAAGCTAATATCTAATATTGTAGTTGCGTGAGGGTGTGTGCTAGCTTCATTGGCATGTCAAACGATGTTTTCTTGTGTCTTGCTTTTCTCTTGACGACTAAGATGGTTTGTTCACCGCAGTCTGTTATTTTACTTCACACTAAGCTGCTTCCTCTGCGTGTTTTGTCAATCATGAATCAGACTATTTTGGTATCCAGACGCGTGTAATGTGTAATATATAATATACCGTTTAATCAGTTTAATAACAACAAATGTACCTACCTGTTTAATGGTTGAAAGAATTGACTTTCCATAGACCCGGTAGCTTACCGAAACCTTTCGTCTAACTGTCCGGAATGGGTCGGTCACGTGATTGGTTTTGAGGATACAATTTTGAGAAGGCGACGCCATGATACAGAAACACGACCATCATATCACGCATTCTTAGAATTCGCTCAAGTGTGAACATCGAACTCTTAAACTGTTTCTTGTTTCTAATAAGTTACTAATGTACAAAACGATAAGGGTGTTGGCGCGTCAATGAAATTAGCATTGGGGATTGAGAACTTAAACTTCAGCATCGAGGCTGGGGAGGGTGGGCGGTGTTAAAAACGAAAGTTGGGAGGAGGGTGGCGGTGGGTGAGGGTGGGTGGTCCAGGGGTTGAACAATATTAAACGCCAACATATCCTTAGAATACCGAAATTCATGGGGTCAGACATGAGAACCCCTTTGTAAAAAATGGCCTACTACTTGTAGCACAGCCGATCATTCATGGTGTATTGGAGGTCACACAATGAAAATGTGTACCGCTGTTTCCGTGTTAGGAGAGCTTTTCCGTTGTGTCCGCCACAAGAATTTCGTTCGTGTGTTCATATCTTCCCAGACTGCACCAAATTCAACCAGTGCGGCGACTGTGGGTTCCGCGGGTGTCTGGGTGTGCCGAAGTACATCAAGTATAAGGTCGGCGACTATGGCAAAGTGAGCGGCAGAGACAACATCAAGGCAGAGATCTTCAAGAACGGCCCTGTCAGGCATGGCTCATGTTGTATACTGCAGCTTATCGTCCGTCCGTCCGTCCGTCCGTCCGTCCGTCCGTCCGTCCGTCCGTCCGTCCGTCCGTCCGTCCGTCCGTCCGTCCGTCCGTCCGTCCGTCCGTCCGTCCGTCCGTCCGTCCGTCCGTCCGTCCGTCCGTCCGTCCGTCCGTCCGTCCGTCCGTCCGTCCGTCCGTCCGTCCGTCCGTCCGTCCGTCCGTCCGTCCGTCCGTCCGTCCGTCCGTCCGTCCGTCCGTCCGTCCGCCCGTGTGTGTGCGCCCGTGTGTGTGTCGCGCGTGCGTCCGTCCGTCCGTCCGTCCGTCCGTCCGTCCGTCCGTCCGTCCGTCCGTCCGCCCGTGTGTGTGTGTGCGCGCGCGTGCGTATGTGTGTGTGCGTGTGTGCGTGCGTGCGTGCGTGTGCGTGTGAGTATGTCCATGACATCTATGGTCTGCCTATGTATTTCTTTTGTTCATAATGTTGTTGTCTCTTACTTTTGACTCAGTGTCCAGCCTCTCGGAGTAATTGACCTCATTTCCCCACGTCTCCTTCTCCAACCCCACCGCCTACGTCTGTTCAATGAACACACGTCCCCTTCTCCAATCCCACCGCCTATGTCTGTTCAGTGAACACACGTCCTCTTCTCCAACCCCACCGCCTACGTCTGTTCAATGAACACACGTCCCCTTCTCCAACCCCACCGCCTACGTCTGTTCAGTGAACACACGTCCCCTTCTCCAATCCCACCGCCTACGTCTGTTCAGTGAACACACGTCCCCTTCTCCAACCCCACCGCCTACGTCTGTTCAGTGAACACACGTCCCCTTCTCCAATCCCACCGCCTACGTCTGTTCAGTGAACACACGTCCCCTTCTCCAACCCCACCGCCTACGTCTGTTCAGTGAACACACGTCCCCTTCTCCAATCCCACCGCCTACGTCTGTTCAATGAACACACGTCCCCTTCTCCAATCCCACCGCCTACGTCTGTTCAATGAACACACGTCCCCTGCTCCAATCCCACCGCCTATGTCTGTTCAATGAACACACGTCCCCTTCTCCAATCCCACCGCCTATGTCTGTTCAATGAACACACGTCCCCTTCTCCAATCCCACCGCCTACGTCTGTTCAATGAACACACGTCCCCTTCTCCAATCCCACCGCCTACGTCTGTTCAATGAACACACGTCCCCTTCTCCAATCCCACCGCCTATGTCTGTTCAATGAACACACGTCCCCTTCTCCAATCCCACCGCCTACGTCTGTTCAGTGAACACACGTCCCCTTCTCCAATCCCACCGCCTATGTCTGTTCAATGAACACACGTCCCCTTCTCCAATCCCACCGCCTATGTCTGTTCAATGAACACACGTCCCCTTCTCCAATCCCACCGCCTATGTCTATTCAATGAACACACGTCCCCTTCTCCAATCCCACCGCCTATGTCTGTTCAATGAACACACGTCCCCTTCTCCAATCCCACCGCCTATGTCTGTTCAATGAACACACGTCCCCTTCTCCAATCCCACCGCCTACGTCTGTTCAATGAACACTGCTGCAACATCACATTCCAGTTCTCGAAGAAGAATATTTTCTTATGATCCTTTTATCTTCGCGAAACGATCGAAACTGTTACGAGACGATGCAACAACGCCCTGTGTTGGTTTCAGCTGCGGCATCATGGTGAGCATGGCTCTACTCAACTACACCGGCGGCGTCATCGCTGACTACCAGCCGAAACTCATGGTGAGTGCAACGTCGGACAGACTTGGGCAGGGCAGACTTGGTTATTGGGAAAACACCCGTAAACAGTGATAAATACACAAGTTACGCGATCATCCTAAAGGCGCTATCCTACAAGACGGCACATACAGTTTCGATAATCTAGTTCATATTTATCTCTGTTGATAGAATCAAAGCAAAGGCAGGAACAGTCTTCAGTTGCCGCGCCGACTCCGTGAAATTCACTTCCTGCTAGTGGTGAATCAGCAGAACATAATATTATTAGGCGAACCTTCCGCTGTCAGCTATAAATGTAGTATTAAATAGCGTCTTAACATCTCTATCTACGTATTAACGACTGTTGTCCCACTCCACACGTGTACGGGAATGCTTCCTCGTTTGGTTTGTTGCGCGATTGAGCTCGGATTCTCTGAGGATATATGCACTGAAGAAGTCATTTATTATTAAGTTTTATTATTAACTATGACCACGATTACAAGCATCTTCCAATAAAATATTCAAACAGATCTACGTAGGATAACATATATAATTGTAACACTTCTGTAGCGCCTATATCCTTGACAATTCAATATCAGAAGCGCAACAAACTATATCATTTGGTGGTAGAAAAGCAATTTAAAACAAATATGTTCTAATTTTTTTACGAAAGATGTCAATAGTTTGAGAATTTTTATTGTAATTGGGAGTTAATTCCAGATTGTTGGCGCATTACAGAGAAAGTGTGTTTGCCTATTTTGAGCTTGGTTTTAGGAACAAAAGGCTGTTTGGAAATGGATGATCCCAGGGTCCTAGAGATACCAAAGAAATGTAGCCGAATAACTAAGTATGTCGCTTGTTGAGTAGAACAAGTACAGTATGTAACAGGACCCAATTTAAATAAAATATGGTAATTCTGTGGAGGTGCAAAAGGTACCTACTTCCACACAAACTAGAGGAGTTCCCGTCCATCTCCCCTCACGCAGACTCCACGTCCTTCTTGCTTGTCGTTGAAGCCATTCTACAATGTTGATGATAGTTATGAGTGACTAACCTTCATAACGCCGACACCGTATCCGTCAGATCGACCACATCATCTCCGTGGCTGGCTGGGGGGTTGATGACAACGAAACCGAATTCTGGATCGCACGCAACTCGTGGGGGCAACCGTGGGTGAGTATATGAGGCTTACCAAGTTACAAATGATGTTATCATTCCATTCGACATCTTTCGGGGTGTAAGAACGTACTAGGCGGATAAATTCTCACTGTTATACGATTAACTGTAACATATAATAGTATACAAAAATTGCATAACCAATGCATCCTGATTTCTTAATTCATAATTATTGTTTAAAATATACCACGATTATATGAATGACATTTAAGAAAAACAAACAATTATACAGACAAGAATATAAGGTCATTCGTCTCAACTTTCCGGCTATTACAAAGAGTACACAATTTAGGAATATCACATGCTAAATAATAATATTTAGCAACTGTAAATTGTGATTCCCACGTGTAAATTTGCATACCCTTTTTCTATTATGTTATGTTATGTTATGTTATGTTATGTTATGTTATGTTATGTTATGTTATGTTATGTTATGTTATGTTATGTTATGTTATGTTATGTTATGTTATGTTATGTTATACAATTTCTAATGTTAACAATTAATTACGCTATATCAACATTACGTTCTGTAATTTGTACACAATTTGTTATTATTCATTTCTTCATTCAAGTTCTGCAATTCTGTATCTTGCAATTTGAAAATTATATATTTCACTTAAGACAGCTGATCACTGAATAAATCTCAAATGTCAAAAGTAGAGTAATTTTGATCTTCATAATCCAAATCGATTTGAAGCAGAATTCGTCATATAGTTTTAATAGTGACTAATAAGTTACATGTGATAATTTTGATTGTTTGCCTTGAACTATTCTCAAAAAATTGATAATTCTTAGCTAACAGTAACACTAAGACTAAACGTACCAACTTCACTACATAGCCTTGTTTAACTTCAAAGATTATAAAATTACATACACATATTTTAGGAGATTCCAAATATTTTCGTTTCTTTATGACGTCATGGTAAGCTGATACGTCTTCAGCGTTGCCAACGTGGTTAACGTGTCATGATTACGTGATCAAATTGTCCGCCATTTTGCTTTCTCGAAACCGTCGATAATAAATCATGGGATGATTTAAAATGACCATATATAATGACCAACAAGGATACATACAAATCATCGTCGTTCAGCACAAGGATCGTCATGGTGGTCTTCTGAAGACAGTGATGACAAGGAAGCCGACGGACAAGAACTTTAAAACAATCAATCAGGAATAATGCCGGTGAAGAGAACACGGTGCAACAAAGGGAGCAGACATTGACAGACGTTTATAAATCGACCGGAAAGACCTTTGCAGAAACCCGTGGACTACCGGAGCTGATTCTTGCGACATTTATTCGTGCAGAGTCCGTACGATCAAGGCGGGTTACGAGATGAATAAATAGTTGATATGGGTTAACAACAAAACTATGGAAAATTGGAAGAATATTTTCAACTATTAATGTCCACACGTTCTTAATTGTTGAGAGACTCAGATAGAATAAAGAGACTCGGATAGTGTAAATAGACTCGGATAGTGTACAGAGACTCGGATAGCGTAAAGAGACTCGGATAGTATAAAGAGACTCGGATAGCGTAAAAAGACTCGGGTAGTGTAAAGAGACTCGGATAGTGTAAAGAGACTCGGATAGTGTAAAGAGACTCGGATAGTGTAAAGAGACTCGGATAGCGTAAAGAGACTCGGATAGTATAAAGAGACTCGGAGAGTGTAAAGAGACTCGGATAGTGTAAAGAGACTCGGATAGCGTAAACAGACTCGGGTAGTGTAAAGAGACTCGGATAGTGTAAAAAGACTCGGATAGTGTAAAGAGACTCGGATAGTGTAAAGAGACTCGGATAATGTAGTGTTTAACACATCCGCCTGTCACGCCAGCGGTCCGGGTTCAATACCCGGTCACGGCAGGCACGGTGTGTTTGATGTTAAAACCTGGCTCTCAATGTTGGGGACTGTGAATCCCTCGTGAATCGGAGAATCACGTTCATATCGGTCCCGTCTCAACGTGGGACTTAAAAGAACCACTGAGGACGATAAGCATTCTGGCAGGCTGGCACTGAGCACCTTCAGTGCCAACATAGAAAGGTTGATTTGGCGTAAATGTTCTGAGGTCTGGTGAGATCAAAACACTGTAACCACAATATATAGCTAGACAAGTCAGTTAATATAACTTTTCCAACAACTACAACTGTTATGCCACTTTCCTTATGCTTAGTAAAGCGACGCGTCGTAAACATAATTAATTGTTATGTATACCACTTTACTTACGCTTAGTTAACATGGCAGTTAAACACGTGACGATATCACATGACCGTTCGTTGTCTTCTAGGGAGAAGACGGCTGGTTCCGCATAGTAACAAGCGCATACAAAGGCGGCAGCACCTACAGCCTGGGCATCGAGACCCAGTGTGTCTACGCGGATCCTCTCCTCTGAGTGTAAAAGAAGGGTTGGATCCCCATTGCATCTAACTCGTCCGCTTTCTCCAACAGTGCAACGTATCACCTACAGCAATTGCTACATTTAGCATCATTTGTGCAATACTATTTTTCATCCACGACTGCAGAGGTCTATCATCATGAACGTCGTATATGGAACCAGAGCTTGTAAAATACCGGTGCTCCGGTCTGACATTTGAACTTGTTGTAACCGAATTTTGGCATTAGCCTACATTGTTTTGTTAACGTATGTAATAAAGTAAACGGTCTCTGTCAGATTGCATTCGTTTTATTTGCATATAAGGATGATCACTTGTGGTTAATATATTTGAGTGTAGTTATTCGTATATATCATCACCAGTAGTGTAGCCATGGCTCCCCTAATTGGGAGGCTAGGTGACTGAAGACCTATAACGGGTTGCCAGATTGATCGAGTGACAAGGTACAAATGAAAACGATTTCGCACAGGAATTCAGGGGAACTCCCCACTGTGCATGTATGTACCTCACCGTGCCGTTTAAAAGTAATCGTTGATTACAAATCATTTTGTGTATCTAAATTCACTTCTTTATTTCGAGCACGCATACAAAAGATTTATTAATTTGCCTACTGGAAATAGTAAGGTACCACACCTTGTTTTCGCGCAGAAATGTCTGTTAATTGAATTATTCAACTTCGTTACAAGTGAAAGTACTTTATTAGAACTGAAATATTTGTACATCGTTACATTACACTACACCACTGAGGGTTGTGTATGGGTGTATATGTGGGTTCATCTCTATCTGGTGTTGCGTTTTTTGCACTCTGATACAATTTTATCTTCTTTGGGGAAATTTCTAAATCGCAAACGACGAATGGCTTTTGAATGTCTATTCCTCTTATTTACTATAGTTAAGTTATATTTTATCAACGAGGACTTGACCAATATTCAATTTAAGATCGTATGTAATGTCGACATGTCAATGTGCTTTAGAGATGGTGGCATAGTCACAGCAGGATCCACTGACGGAACACAAACATAACAACACATGCAAACATTATTAACAGTGATAAACACAAGTTTATGTTTCATTACTTTATTTCGTTCAAGCTGGTTAAATGTTACACATATGGAAATATATATATCAGCAGTAAGATGTTTCATAGATGTCATCCACCGTCGGTCTGTGTGTTGCACCGGAAGCAATTCTATGAAGTCGATTGTAAACTGTATCGAGGTAATTTTTCTAGATAGGTGACACGAGATGTTTTCAGTAAATAGATTCTTTAAAATACAATGTATATGACTTACGTCTACATTCAACAACGAAACATATGACAATTATCTGCAGATAAAACGAGTGTGTGAAATGATGTGCGTAGAATGCAATAACATCAAAACTTGCGCCAAGAAGAAGCTAAAATGTGCAGTTAACAAACTGTAAATAGAAGGCATTCAAAAACGATCATTCAAATGGGTCTATTATGTGCAAAAAAAGCTTGGGTAAAATGTCCAAGCAATATGTCCCGCATATCACAAGATACGAACCTTACATGTCTACATAAAGTGTAGTAATGCGACAAATGACCATAGCTGTAAACTACAACTACCTACTATATTTAACGTTCTTATTTATACACTATTTTTTTTGCAATATGATTATTTTGTAAACAACAAAGCAGTACCTCAAAAAGTGGAATGTTTCCTCAGCAGCGTTACAAGCAGCCATTGTAGAGTGACAATAATCTAAACATTAAATAGAATCCAAATGTTCTTTGTACCACAAAGTTTACTTTCACATCAACGCTATAAAAGATCGACAATTGCACGCAATATAGACTGGCTATCTAGTGTACTGAAATAATATATCAAAACATTTTATATAATCACGCATACAAATGTGGGTTTTGTAATAAGGGCTAATTTCAAATATGAATCACCGAGTATTATTCTAGCATATCCGTGATGGATTCACGCCGCAGTGCCATTCCCCATCATTTGACTAGTGCGTTGAACATTGTGCAATAGTGCTAGCTTCTTTGATGACGTCATTTCCGTCTCATGGCACGATGACGTCAGCGAATGCACAGGCCTCTTCAATGGCCAGATTATAGCCCTTCTTGGACTTGCTCGTGACAATCTGGAACCACCCACTCTCTCCCTACAACAAAGTACCTTCCTTCGTTATTGGCATAACATCAATAATGTTCCAACAAGTTTGAGATGCTGAAGCAATGAATCCATGCTCCTGTGGCATTGACTGGTGAATGGTGACAACTGCCTATGACATTTTTGAGTCAGCACACATGGTTTTCTTAATATTCCTTGAGTCATCATTAACAAAATATCAAAATATAAAGACATATTTCTGACTGAGCCTTTTTAAGGATAACACAAAATACAATGTATCCAAAATTGCTTGGTAAGGGTTTTGACTAGTCTTTCTTACTCTATCCCAATCCTGAAAAACTTTGCATTGACTTTCTGTCCAAAATCACTATAATTTTAAAGATTTGTAATATGACATACCAGTCAGTGTTATGAAAATTCATATTTACGTTCATTGCTAACTCCTATAAGAAAACATACCCAACTTTGAACCGCTAGTTCTGATTTACTTTTCATCCCTAGAGGAAGTACTAACATTAAAACTATGTTTTTTCTGTAACTGCATCGAATCTTTCTAATATGCTGCCACCTAGTGTCTGATCAGTTGAACTATCATGCAATTCTGCCACTGTTTAAAAATGTACCTTTACAAACTTGTTTATCCACCATAGCTCCGTGGCATATCAAGGCATCTGTTGACAACTATTGATACGACTGACTGACTCTGAGATTGACCAACCATGCTGTTTTGATGCGCAACTGAGCTTGGTTTCCAAAGATTTAGGTGCTATAAAAGTCATCTTATCAGTTTTTGTTTTTATGTTACTACATGTGTAGGGAGCGGTGATCGTGTAGTAGAGCGCCAGACTGTCAATCGAAGGGACGGTGGTTCAATCCAACCTATCGTCGTTTCGAAACTTAGGCAAGGCAATTTCATTCACCCCACATTTGCCGGTGTCTTTCGGAACAGACACTAAAAACCGGTGGTCCCTTCTATCTGGTGTCTACGCGAGGGGAAGTAAAAAATCCCACACAAGGGGTAAATGTGTAACCTGTAGTGGACTCACTAATTCTAGAGGACAACTCCTGCATTAGCCCATGTTTGGGCTGTTTGGAGGAAACCACCTAAGAAAAAAAAGTGCAATGTAACACTCACCCAAGGTTCGCCCCACGAGTTACGTCCAACCCAAAATTCCACCCCAGAACTACTGACTCCCCAGCCAGCCACTGAGATTATGTGATTAATCTGAAACAAACAACAATAAAATAGCATGATCAATATGAAACAAACAAGAATATCTTTTGTTACATGTGGAACATTCAAAGCCTTTTTTCACAGTTTGTTGAATACATTTCTATATATGGTCCCTTCTATAAGAGAACTTTGCTCATTAATTGTAGCGTGGCTGGATGCTTCCCAGATAAGTTGAGATGTGGATTGATTGAACAGGTCTGCCGGGGAAGTGTAAAGTGCTTTGAGCAATTCTGAGGACTGGATACCGCGCTATATAAAACTCAAGTTTGCTTTTATATATGAATACATTTAAAACCCACGTGCTACATGACACCCTTATTTCACATACCGATGGCGAATCCTGATACTCGGAATAGATTCCACCATGATACTTTTCAAACTTGTTTGTTGCCATTATGCCACAGCTAAAACAAAGAACAACCATTAACAACAAATCCCAGGTTACTTCCATAACAAAATCATTTTTTTATTTTCACAGATATCCATTCTTTATAATCTCCTTTTTCAATGTCCATTTTATATTCTTGATACTTAATTCAAAACTAATCAGTTGCATGCACATACAAACATACAGATTAAAAATTAATACAAATTTGTAAAAACTACTAAAGATATTTCAACAAACAAGGTATCTTAAAGCTCAAAATCTGTGGAATAATTTGACACATGACCTTTGACTGGTACTCATTTGAATGTACCTGATTGGTCCGTTCTTGTAGATTTCTGCCATCATCTTATCTCGACCAGAGACACTGCCAAAGTCACCGACCATGTAGTGGGTGTAATTGGCAATCTTGTAACAACTTCCTCCATTGCTGCAGCTGCCACACTGGTTGAACTTGTTGCAAGCTGTATGACAGAAATAATATGCCCAATAAATAAAACCTGGTTGAACTTGTTGCAAGCTGTATGACAGAAATAATATGCCCAATAAATAAAACCAACTGAGAGAATATGAACATTATAATTAAATCTGTATGACAACGTTAAGAACTGTGGACTCCATGAGGTTTGTAAAGCGCCGTGGTTCAGGGGTAGGGCGTCAGACTCTCGACTAAGAGGACCTGGGTACAAATCCTGTGCTGCGGTGTTAAAACCTTTGGCAAGTTTTTTCACTCTACATTGCTCCAGTCCACTCAGCTGTATAAATGAGTACCTGGCTATAGACAAGTGGTGGATATGTGTACGAGCAGCCTTTGCGCATTAATTTTAGCATATGGCTGGATGCTTCCCAGAGAAGTTGAGATGGTGTTTGATTGAACAGGTCTGCCAGGGAAGTAATGTGTAAAGCGCTTTGAGCAATCCTGAGGATTGGATACTGCGCTACATAAGAACTTATCTTTACTTTTGTGTGTGATAAAAGTTGGCAATATTAGGCAGCTGTTATTAATACATTTATTTAGATCCACAATTAACTTATTAGTACAGTTAATACATGGTAATTATGAGTATACAAGAGATCACTGCCAAGTCGCACAGTCCAAACAGAATTAAAGAGAAAGCTGACACAAGAGGCAGGAATGCCTAGTCAACCAGGATTGGTAAGAACATGTGTAAATTCAGTATGAAAATCTATTTGATTTATTTGTTTTCTTCAAACATGTGACATATCTCCTAAATTCTTAAGCCATGATGATGATATCCATGTAAGTAGAGAAACAACAGTATTTACACATTGTACAATTGTCATATTAGAATATGCGAAAGGCCCTTTCTCTGTGTTAGTAGTCCAATGCAGATTATGCATTTTGCGAGCAATGTGTGCTGTCTTAAAATTACTGTAAAATTAGTTAACATTAGTACAGCTGTGTTTGTTTCTATCCTCCACTGCTGCCTAAATACATACTTTGGTCTTTTGCCTGGTAGTTGTTGCATGTCTCGTCAGGAATTCCTTGTTTGTGGGCGTAATCGTACACTCCCAAGTGGCCACCCCCCTCGCACGAGCCAGCATTGGCACAGTCGATGACATTCTGCACAGAGAGGTAGGTAGAAGGCCACGCCCCCTTGCGCTTGATGTTGATTCGGTCAGCCATGGCACTGGTCGACCCCATGGCCCAGCAGGACCCACAGTCTGTCAACAGGAACAAAAAGGTAAGTAACACGGTATCCAATCCTCACGATTACTCGTGGCGTTCTCTTAGTCAAAAGTGCAAGGCTCTAGCCACTGCGCCAATACCAGTGATAGCACAGACCACACATGGGGTCAAATACAAACACACTGAACTATATTTAAATACAAATACCCTTGAAGGTTTCAAATACAAATGCAAAAGATTTTTAATAAAATACATTGGAAAGTATTTCAAATACTTTTTATTTTCAGGATATATTATAATATGGGTAGGTAAACGAAAAGCAAATGATATATCGAGACATCAATTTATAGGCATAATTTATGTTTTGCTCATACGGTGACAGGTAGACCAGTGCATGGGAGTCTTGTTACTGCTAACTACATCACAGTAGCAACTGACTCAGAAACCTCTATCCACAGAGGTAAAAGCCATAGTCTGTTGTTGGTTAAGTTACACAAGGAGGTCCATAATAAAATGTATAAGTTGCCCTCAGAAGAGACACAGCTAGTGACTGAGCACTTGGATGGATCTTGTGAGGAAGTGTGAGTTGTGTGACTGCTTAACAGGAAAGACAGCCTGGAGACCAGAATAGCCTTGGAGCCTGACTAAAGAACAAAGGGAATATTGACCTATGGTTACTGTCAGGTGCTGATCTATCCACTAGCTCTGATCAAGCAAAGTTATAGGCACTGCCAGGGTCATGGGAACACCTGGTGTCAGGTGTCTTCTTCAGTAATTAGCACTGTTGGGTGAAAGACACATTAAAGGGCATTTTGAAGGTTGAAAATAACTAGGTTCGGGGAAATGTGAAGTGAAGGTGAGCAGTTTGGCAGGCATTACATGTGAATGTTTGAAAAAGTATTTGAAAATGTCAAATACTTTAGGAAAGTATTTAAATACAAATAAGTTTAATTCCTAAATGTCAAATACAATTACAAATACTTATTTTTAAGTATTTAAATACTTTCAAATACCAATGTATTTGACCTCAATGTCTGGTATAGAGATTGACAAACAATAAGTACTGTGTTGTTTACTAGTTTACATTCGACTATGCTGACACAAAGCAAGGACATCAAGTATCACTATCACAGTGTCATCAAGTATCACTATCACAGTGTCATCAAGTATCACTATCACAGTGTCATCAAGTATCACTATCACAGTGTCATCAAGTATCACTATCACAGTGTCATCAAGTATCACTATCACAGTGTCATCAAGTATCACTATCACAGTGTCATCAAGTATCACTATCACAGTGTCATCAAGTATCACTATCACAGTGTCATCAAGTATCACTATCACAGTGTCATCAAGTATCACTATCACAGTGTCATCAAGTATCACTATCACAGTGTCATCAAGTATCACTATCACAGTGTCATCAAGTATCACTATCACAGTGTCATCAAGTATCACTATCACAGTGTCATCAAGTATCACTATCACAGTGTCATCAAGTATCACTATCACAGTGTCATCAAGTATCACTATCACAGTGTCATCAAGTATCACTATCACAGTGTCATCAAGTATCACTATCACAGTGTCATCAAGTATCACTATCACAGTGTCATCAAGTATCACTATCACAGTGTCATCAAGTATCACTATCACAGTGTCATCAAGTATCACTATCACAGTGTCATCAAGTATCACTATCACAGTGTCATCAAGTATCACTATCACAGTGTCATCAAGTATCACTATCACAGTGTCATCACCTTGCAGAGATGTGGTCACACTGCTCAATTATTTATCATAACATTTATTTTATTTGGCCTTTAATGAATTTCCATATAAATCTTCTGCAGTTCCATTTAATCTATGATCTAATTTACCACTAGTAGTTCTGCCTTGCTTGTTTAAGCAATCATGGTTTCTGTATAATGATGGTTAACTATCTTTACGTAACAATAATACAGTACCTCAATCAGTAATGAAACTGAAAGACCTACACTGTGGTATATGTTGATTTCTTGTGGTACTTGCATAATTCACTCCACCAATGTTTCTCCAGTCCCAAGCCTTGGGAAGATCACTGACTTTGAGAAATTCATGGGGGCGTGGGTATGTCCTAGAAATAAATGCAACAAGATGTAAGTAAATAACTTTTATTTCACAACATAACATGTACATGTTATGTAACAAAAGTTAAATCTAGCTACCAGAGATGGAGTGAGTATAATACAAATGTACTCGAGTACGAGTCGAGTATGATTACTTTGAACATGCATGAGTACAAGTACTCAGAAAACAAATGTACTCAAGTACGAGTACGTTAGAATGTACTCGAGTACGAGTACGATTACTTTAGAATGTAATCATGATTACTTTCACGATTACTTTAATGAATATCCCGTTTCTACCATAAAGGCGACCTCCATGGAATCAGGTGTCATTTTTTTCTGTTGCTGTCCAATATCTAGTGTTCTAACTGATTACTGCTAACTGCTATCCACTATCCAGATGTTATTATTATTATTAATCAGATGACTTTCTCATGTGTTGAATGAACCATTTAATACTGGATTGATACTCAAGATATCCATAAATCATGATACTACAAACTAAAGGTATCATCATAATGATACTGTAACAAATAGCATACAAGTGTTATAATGAGTGTCAATTTAATGGTGGTTCAACTATGTCAATGAAGTATCAAGAGGAAAATATTAAACTTACAGAAATATTGCAATATTTTAACACATCAGGCAAAGGGTACAGTATCAGTTGCAATTGTGTACTCAGAGAAGGATTGGGGACAGATAATTTAATTTATGGTTTCTGAATCAAATACAAATATGATGCATTTAAGAATTTCAAATGTCCCCTTTTAAATGTCAAATACACATGATCAAATACAAATTATACAATAACAACATTTCAAATCCTAGGGATCATATTAGCAATAACATCCAATTCAAATATGTCATATATCAGATGGGACAAACAGAATAGTTGGGGATTTAGACAGGTTTACAGTTTACACTTAAACATAATGGACAGGGATTTAGCAGCTAACTGCCCAGTCATTCACACCATACTGACAGAGCAAACAGTACAGGCAGGGCTGTGGCATGGCTTCTAAAATTACAAAGCAAGATGTTAGGGGATGCTTATCTCCTGCAATGC
Organism: Ridgeia piscesae; assembly: GCA_025642075.2. NCBI lineage: Eukaryota > Metazoa > Annelida > Polychaeta > Sabellida > Siboglinidae > Ridgeia > Ridgeia piscesae. The sequence continues at coordinate 28,527 of JAODUO010000867.1, read as the reverse complement.
TTTCCAGGGACTGTCACAACTAAGCAGTACTAAGCAGGAGGGTGAGGAGATGTGGCTTCTCTGGGAAGAGAAAGTATTAATTAGGGAAATCTGACTGAATATTTATTTAACTGAAATGCTCAACAGTAATAGAAAATGAATACCTCGATTATTATTACATTAATTAGGTTATTTATAATATTGCCATTTTTATCTGTCTAATATATTTGCTTGCAACTGTTCATATGAAAAAATGTAATCGTGAGAACGATTAATTTGGTAATATACTCGAGTATGAGTACGATTACTTTCCTTTGTACTAAAGTACGAGTACTCAAAAAGTACTAGTACTCGAGTATGCTTACTCCATCTCAGCTAGCTACATGTTCATGTCACTGCATTAGTCCATTAGATCTTGGTTTGAAGACATAGGTACAGAACATTAACCAATGCAACCCTTTCACAAAAATATACTCCAGAGATATGTAACCTGGGAAATTGCTTTGCCTTTATATACGTTCCCTGTCTAATTTACCATAAAAACACATCTACTATGACAGAGATGACATCGATATCATGTGCTGAATCCTGACTGATGCAATATTTTGAGATAACGAAACTGAAATTAAACCAAATCTCACATCAACACAAGTCATACCACTAAGTGTATTAAATGCATCGTTGATTATGTTTTTTGTGTAATTTTATTTTGTCTTTGAACATTATTATTGCCTAACTGCAGATAATTAACATTAACGACATATGTCATACAGTGACAGCTAGTGTGAACAAATTATAATATTATGTCCTTTTAGATCGATCTGTAAGCTAACTGTTACATATAAAGTTGAGTATCAGCTGATACATTATAATCACACATTTTCCAGAAATTAAAATAACCTTCACGATGGAATGCGTGTACCTTTAATTCAGACTTACCTGACTTCTTTCACTCCTTTGTCGAAGGAACTATCGAAGCAACCTTTCCCTACGTTGCTGCCACGGACTAGTACAACGAGGCACCAAGCGACAATTAGCACCGGTAGCATGTTTTGGGGGGATTTTCTACTGAGATTCGAGGTGAAACTTTCAGAAACAGCAGCCGATCGAGACAGTAGCACACACCTTCCCGTTCGTAAACCACCGACTCAGCACACCACTGTCTAAACTTATTGAATCACATGACGTTGGGTCACATGATTCACATAATCACTGCGTACGAATCCGGCAGGGGGCGTATTAATCGCGCAGTTGCGATCTTGTGACAATCCTTAGCTCTGACAAAACCATTAGGTGTCACCACTTTTAATCAATTGTCTGTATTATTGAATTATTAATTAATTTTTATAATAATACACATCTCTGATTCAGTCATAACTGGTGACGCCTTTAACTTTCATGGTGCAACAGCTCGGCCTAGCTGGCTTTTTAAATCATAAATATAATATAATTATATATATATATATAATTATATATATATATATATATATACACACACACATATATATAATTATATTATATATATATATATATATATATATATATATATATCCAACATGCTCACAAAAACCTCCATCACTGTAACAATATTCCTTAATTAGGCTTACAAAAACCATAAAAACACACGCTTCAGGCTCACCAAAGCCCAAAATTACAACCATTTAGACTCACAACAATCCACAAATAGCATAAAAATCGAGTTCATGGAAAAGCAGGTATCTTCAATGTAGCTTAACTGGTTGTTTAGTAATATCTGCATTGGATTTAAAGGGACATATGCCCCCTGATTAAAGCATTGCAAACTATCCATTTCAGACTCAAACAAGATATAACGATTAAAAAAACCAAACTCAACAAGGATCATAAACATTATTGTTTTTATTGCACAAGGGCAACTGAGTGCTAATAATGTACAAGGATTCATATGGACATTTGCCACTAGGTGGACACATAAGTGAACAAGCAGGCAGCCTGCAGATAGCTGAATTGTAATTAATGAGCATACTTATACCCAGTGAATAAGGCGTGTTTAATTGTGTTCATCATTTCAAAACATGTCGTTCTCCATAGTATATTACTACTAAACTGTCAAGAATGCAGGAAATCTGGAAATAACCAGAATTAACAGCCGGAGTAAACACACACACGTGACCCGACATTGGTTTTGGTCAGTACGACTTATGATAACTAGTGCTGACCCACTCAAACATTGATAAGACTGTATGAATATCCATGCAGGAAGGTTAACCAGGTCAACGAGTATGGTTGAAGTGTTTGACCACTGAGGTCAATGCTTTAATGAAGATTACTTTATAAAGATCTCACGGACGTCATGGACATCAAACACTTACATAAAGTGCACTGGTATGTTCAACACAAGTCATACGCCACCCATTAACGTCACACAGCACATGACACCCCCACGTGCTGTGATAAGTATTCTATTAGTACCCCACTTTGATGGGTTTTAATTAGAATTAGCCTTCAGCGACCAAACGTCACATGACACAGTCGTTCAGATATCCAACTGAAATAAGTTTTCATTAACTTTCCTTCCTGTGTCTAAAATGTAAATATTATAATAAACAAATGCCAAAATACTCCAAATGTACAACGTAAAATATCATCATTACAGATATATGATATTAATTAACATATCTAATAATTTTATATGACATACAATTTAACATCGTTTTATTCGGGAATGTATATATATATATATATCAAGTTTTATGCAAGTCATCCTACGTTTAGACAAAATATACATTTCACCGGCTTACACATAATGATGTATATTTACACTAAATATTTACACATTATGTGTAATACTAAAATGTGCAGTTATTAGAAATACAATTGGTGCGTTATTCCGTGACAAAGTTGTGCATTGCATATAATTAAAAATTCAATCCTACATTGTTGCGACTGCATAACTATGCTGCTATATATGAGTTACATCATTATATTAAAATAACAGAATCTCTGTTAACTTTTTACAATGATTAAACAAAGTTGCTCTTATTTGATCAATTTCATGGCAATATGGGATCGGCGTATGCACACGACGACTCAATGCCGAGGTTGTATCGGCTTCCGTGCTTGTTCTTGCTGGTGACAATCCTAAACCAGCCCTCCTCTCCCTGAAATGACATGAACACAATCGACATCACTAACCAATTAAAAAAATTATATCTCTCTCTAAAGAACGTTAAATTCATGTTAGACTTTAATTTTAAGTTACCAGTTCGCTAAACTACAGTAACAATTAATGTTAAAAATAATATGAGATATGCACATACATATACCTGATGTCTATATATCACTAACTATAAGGTTCATGTTTCACTGCATCTGTAACTAGAACACAGTGAACTGGCTAACAATCTACACTGTATGTCTAAAAACCTACAGTGGCTGGTTATACGACAATGGTTATTGTTATCTAGAGTAACGATGCAAACTGCTTTTTATATATAACTGAATAGTTTTGCTTACTTATTGAAAGGTTTTTAAATTTCAACAGTTTGCTGTGTTTTATTATAACAAAAAGTGTACATGTGCTAACTGATAACAATGTATGTGTAGTATGAATGTAGACATAGACCTGTCTATAAAGGCAAAGATAAATTATATAGCACAGTATACAGTAGTTAAAATTAGTTAAAGATATTCTTAGTTTGCTGCCCTCAATTGAATACCACCTCAGACTCTCTGGGTGGTATCAATCTGTATTTACTGTATTAAAACTGTTTGTATATTAATATCTACTACAGTATATAACCATCTTGCCCCATAACTGAGTGGAGTAATGAAAAACTAACTAACTTGCCCAATGTTCGACATGACAGTGCAGGATTCTAACTAGGATTCTCTCTATAGTGATTATTAGAGAGTCTGATGCTCTAATCACCATGCCACTGTGCTCCATGTCTCCTCTTTAGTCAAGTGTTACTCACCCATGGGCGGCCCCAGGAGTTGCGTCCGACCCAGTATTCAATTCCAGACTCACTCACGCCCCAACCCACCACAGATATGATGTGGTTGATCTAAAACAACCAGAGGCATTTGTCATGATTATAGATTAATATAAACACCTGTAGAAGGCACCAAACACCTGGAACTGTCAAGTTCACAGGCATTTAATTTAGTCCATGTAGAATCGCTTATAACATATCAGTAGGAATCATTACACATAAATATTTGAAGTAATCAGTACAGTGTAATCTGAAATTGGCAATGCAATGATGGTTATTATGGGAAAGCCAACTGCTTATGCTGCAGCCATTTAGGAATAATTGTATTAACAGAAATGTAGTAGTAATAATAAGGATATTTCTTTAATTGCCCACTGAAAATCAGACTTAGAGTTACATCAAGAAAAAAGTACTGACAAATCTCATGATAACAACATAACATGGATGGATATGCAACTAAGGTGACAAACTAAGAGCACATTTAAATGTGCGACCAATCACCTACCATTAGTAAATGAAAAAAGCCCACTGACTGATAAGTGCATGCAGATTTTTGGTCTAACAGAAATGGTTCAATTCACCTTTGTCAATATTTACTCACCATTGTAAAATAGTGATGTTCCGAGTAGATTCCCCCCTTGTATGCTTCAAACTTGTTAGTTGCCATGACGCCACAACTATAAACAAACAAACACATATAAGCCAAGTCTAAGTATAACATGTCTATAGGCAACATGGTTAGGAAATTAGGAAATTTTGTCTTTCAGGGAATAGTTATAATATTGATGTTTGAAGGCATAATCTTTTTACTGCATTGACTGCACTGTATTTGTTGCATGCTAGGCAAATATTTCTGTAACTAATATCTAATAATTTGCCAATTATCAACCTGGTTGCATTTGTCTATATCCCAACCTGAGCATGTAGCTATAGAGTAAAAAATACAATTGTATTTTAACTAGCTAACAAAATAGATATTTTACTAAATTTAGCAGATGTCTGCAGAATTACCATCAATCTGTGAGGAAAACTAACATGCATAATTATAATTAATTTTACAATGAAAATTAGCTGTTATAATTTGACACTGTTACAAACTCTACTTAGGAGCAAACATGGTTAGCCATATTCCCAAACAATTTATATCTATTCCACTTAAGTTAATCTGTGGACCATCCCCTCAGCTTATTATAAATAAACATTGTTAATATTTCTTGCTTCAACTTAGAACATGGCTTCATAGACAGACGCATTCCTAAACAAAGTTCTTTTTTAAATATGATTGATACTTGTACCTGATTGGTCCGTTCTTGTAAAGTTCAGCCATCATCTTATCTCTGCCTGAGATTCCACCAAAGTCGCCAACCATGTAACGGGTGTAGTTGGCGATCTTGTAACAACTTCCGCCATAATCACAGCTGCCACACTGGTTGAACTTGTTGCAAGCTGTGCGACAGAAATATTAATTTCATGACATACACATTTTCTGTGAACAACTAGCAAAACAAATTGTAATCAATTTAACTATATCTAGACTGTCTGAATTGCTGACGTATTTACTGTCTAATAATAACAATAAAACAATAAAAAAGCCATCTGGATTAGGAGAGACGAGGGGGTCTACAGACTAAGTTTGCTCGCCACGCCATCTAGCGAGCAGTGACCATTCAGTTCCTGAAGAAGGCCACCGATGGTGGTTGAAATGTTGAAGTGAGTAGAACATTGCTAGTTGTGAAATTATGAAATTTCTTTGAATAATAACATAAAACTATGTATAAATAAATAACTTATGTAAAATATAGTATGGGCAATATATTGCCTAAACAGTACTAACTAAACGTATGCAGGTATTAAGTGCTGCACTGGCCTATTCATTTCTACATGCGAGCTAAAGTTAATTGTTTAGGTCATGTCTTTTCAATTTTGTGATTTTAGCTGAAATGCATACCTTATTTCATATTTCAATATGCAGCTAATTCATTGACAATTAATGCTAAATTGATCAAATAAATGTCTGGTTGTCATGGGAATGTTTTTTTCTCACATACCGCCTGAGTAGGTCAGTTTAATTTTTTTTTCACAAAACGTTGCTGGCTGGTTGCAATAAATCAAAAGATATTTCAACAATAGGTAATGGTGGCATTCTAAATAGAGCAGTCAAACAAGGTACAAATCTGTATTTCACACAAGTTTGCAGCTCTGCTTTGACAGGTCAAAATACTTCTCACCCTGGTCCTTCGCCTGGTAGTTGTTGCACGTTTCGCTAGGAATGCCATGTTTGTGTGCGTAAGAGTAGACGCCATACTGGCCACCCCCCTCACAGGAGCCAGCGTTGGCGCAGTCGATGACATTCTGTACAGAGAGGTAGGCAGGAGGCCACGCCCCCTTGCGCTTGATGTTGATTCGGTCAGCTAGTGCACTGGTGCTACCCATTGCCCAGCACGACCCACAGTCTGAAATCAATTTATATAAGAGTATTGTGACCACCTAGTACACGAGTATTTCATGTAAGCGTGGGTACGTTCTTCTTAGCAAAATAAAACAACTAAAATTGTATAATAAAGAATTTAATTTCTTTCAAGAATTACATAATAATTGTTCATTTAATTGTGCAAATTCCAATAATGACATCTCTTTATGAATAATCTCATTAAAACATCTAATTTTGCATACACCTGCATTTGAACAACATTACAATTACATTTAATGTTTCACAGTTACACACACACACACACACACACACACACACACACACACACACACACACACACACACACACACACACACACACACACACACACAACCACAGTGATGATTAGTATGTTTATTCATAATTTCCTTCTTTTGAAAATACAAGAAAAGATCCACTGGTTAATAAATATTAAAGCAATCATCTGTCTAAGATGATTAAACAAATTTAAAAAGTGTTCACGAGTAGTACTTTATAATTGATATGTTAGTGTTAGCGACTAAGCCAGCAAACACCAGGGAATATTGTAATGTCTCTGGTGGAACCTTGCAGTAGTACAACATACATTGAGGGATGTGTTGATTGCGGGTGGCACTGGCGTAGTTCACGCCACTCATGTTCCTCCAGTCCCAGGCCTTGGGAAGGTCGCTCACTTTGAGTATTTCGTGTGGGCGTGGATAAGTTCTGAAAACACAAAGCAGCTGTGTAAAGAAAACATAATCAAGCTATCAATCAGATATCAACTAAATAAGTATAATAATTTACATAACCTTAGAAATGTCAGCATGGCGACCTGGCCATGGGTACTTTGTATCCCAAGATATATGGCCTATAAACAATGTCCTAATTATTACAGGAAATGTTTTGAATTGAATTTAAACTGCAAATCTCTGAGTATGAATTTTTAATAATTTATTTGAGATTATGCCTTTTATTTTGCGACAAGTGCAGTACATTATATATAGATGCAACAATCCCTGTTATTTATTTCTGTTCTTATGAAACATAAATGAATATTATTGCTTTGTCTGGTTACATGACTGTAAAAATCATTGTTTTTCATGACAGATGTTAAAGTGTATTTTGGACATTGTTTTTATATTATTTTATCATATATAGCTATCCTTTAATTATAAATAGGTCTTCTAATTTAAGAATACAGAACTTTTTAAAGATGTGATCAGTGTGCGCTATAAATTTGCTTTTGTCGATCAATCGAACAGCTTTTTTAAAGTTTAAATAGTCTGCTTATGTTAGTTAAATTGCCATGAATGTAATGTTACTATCTATATCAAGCGAAAGTAGACCAAACGTTTACATGTCACGCCCTCACTGAAACTTTAAAACTGATGGCTATTAATATTATTTAGCAAATTAGCACTAGTGTTGACAATCTATACAGAATATTTTCGTTTTAAATTTAATTTAAACAGTGCATCAAACGTGCTGAGACATAGTCATGTAGGATGACCATGAACACATTTTACAAGTATTAAGGGCATGTCTAGAGTAGCCGCCGTGCGGAAAAGCCTACGCAAGTAGATAATTACACTAAACCGTAGTAGGAGTACAATACACTGAATACAGTCAATACGGAGTCAGATTACTATCACTCTCAGACTCAATACTGACAATAGCCAGGTGGGCGAATAGACAGTAGCCTAGCTAGGGCCTAGGCCTAGACCTAGTATTATGTCTATACTACTTAGCCTTAGGCTTAGCGAACGTACTTGACAAACTTCACCCCTTTGTCGAATGAGCTATCGTAGCATCCTTTGCCAACGTAACTTGCCCGGACTAACGCAACCAGACAACAGGCAACGACCAATGTATGTGTCGACATGATTACTCGCTGACTGCCTGTGTTGAGATTGTGCGCTGTCAGGTTATTCACGGCGACAAAGAGTGTCAGCTCGTCGTTTCTAATGTTTAATCGTAAGGAATCACATGACTTGTACTTGATGCGATGGTATCGACCTCTACTGGATTTGTAGCTAGTTCGTTAAACTACTATCGCCCTCTGGTTTATTGTTGGAGTAGTACTCAGAACATGACCAGCGCTAAGCGGACACTACGGCAAAGTATAATGATGATCAGGGGCGTAGCTAGGCATAAATGCAAGTGGAAGCACTAATTAATGATATCATTATAAATTCTATCATCGGGGTCTGGTGCTCCAAAATGTTGTGTAGCATGTGTGACGACCCAATCAGTTGACATATAGTGCATTTTAAGTCACAGTATATCATAGGTAAATAGAACACGCTAAAGAGTAAATAGGAAAACACAGTATATTTACTGCGTGAAACATGCTGAAAAGGTGGAGGACTTGAACGGTTAATATATAACGAGTATATACAATATTATACATAGCATATGTTTGAATGTGCAACACATTCATTGTATGCTTTAAAATCAGCTATGTACTCATTATAGTAATTAAAGAAAGTTACAATAGTTACAGCCTTTTAATAATAAGCCAAGATAAATACTGTAAATTGTACATGTGTTTTATCTAAGAGTTAAAACAAGTAAAAGCTGTTATTTTTAAACAGTTCTGTATTGTCTTCAACATCAGTTCAGTTACTACACACCTTCATTAGGGGCTAAATAATGGGTATAGGTATATATTGGGGTCTGGGTTGATTTCTTGAATCGTCGAGTGTGTCTGGTTTCTCTCCGACATTCACCATTTCCCATATTGCTTCCAGTGATCCACTTCGTTTTGTATTTCACGCAGATTTCCAGATTTCCAACCTCGTACAGCTGGGCTATTCTTTCTGGTGTCATATGCACCAGTTGTTTCGGAGTGATGTAGGTCTACTGAGCCACGTAGCGATCTTGGGCCATTAACGCATGAATGGTTGGTACATCGCCCTCTTCTTATATTGACAATGGGGTGTCAGCTGGAACATTTTCGCGGTGTCTTTGTTTCCAGCACGGCTTGTTCGGTTGAACTTCAAATTTCGCTGCCAGTTCCACAGGGCATTCATATCATTATAGAAATGTTGTCAGAGGAAGTAGACTTTGGAGTACATGCTCAATCGTTAGCAATGAAGTAAAACCTTTAGATTGACAATATGTAGCCCCATGCTTTGCCATTACCACCAGCCTCCAGATATTACAGAGCAGACACTACAGCTGTGAAGGCAGACCCGAATGTATACAGTGCGTTGGCACGTCTAGCCCATCTCGTCTCACAAAGTAGAGTGACTGTAGTTTTGTTTTGTTTTGTTGTTAACGCCAGTTTTAGCTTCTAATCTTTTAATCTTAGCCCATGGACGTCAAAACATTGGTACATTGTTTCTAGTGAATTCGTATTTACCCGGCTGCTGCATTGCCAAAATAGCCTTTAGGCGGAGGCATCTATCTGTTCTGTGCACAGGGGTCTGGAAACTGGATACAGCTGTACAATATTGACAAATTGTTACAAGTGAATGATGACGCTTTCGTTGCCAAAGGCTATGAACATATCTGGGCATCCTCTGGCCACCGTTTGAAGTGGGCATTTGTGGTTGCCTTAATGATGTGGAAGCACGTGCGTACGTGCGTACGGCTAGCTACGCCCCTGATGGTGATGATGATGATGATAATAATAATAATAATGTTTACTATCTGGCAGCCATAGCGGCTGATAAATACAATAAGAACACTATGACTGATAAAACAATTCATCAATAATTAATGTATATTATTAAAACTGTATATAACAGTATAACTATGTATAACTAATTAACTATATATGACATTTTTATTAATTAGAGTATACGGCAAAATTATAAAACGATAAAATAAAGTAGAACCATAAAACTATACATGGCCTATAATATGAATATGAATATGAATATGAATATGAATATGAATATGAATATGAATATGAATATGAATATGAATATGAATATGAATATGAATATGAATATGAATATGAATATGAATATGAATATATATATATATATATATATATATATATATATATATATATATATATATATATATATATTGACTGATTAAAGTGTCAGTAAACAAATCAAAAACATTCAGCAAAGTAGATTATTAAAAATATTAATTGAATATATACAATCTGAAAGAGTGAAATTATAACTCATAAATAGTATAAAATAGATCACTGAACACATCGTTATTTTAAACTAGTACAACATCAATCGTTTATATGGTAAAATACATAGTTTACTTTCTGATTGGGTTCACTCCAGTTACACAGAAATTTTTTTTCGGCGATCACTAACTTTTTGACCTAACCATGAAACATCCTCTTACAGACGCCAAACTTCTTACATATGTTATAGACTGTACGTATTACACGCACGCACGGACGCGCACGCATTTTTAATTCCTGTAAAGAATAAAATGAACACAAAATTAAGGCGCCTCAAAAACTCGACATTATCTGGGCAGACTTATATCACGTCAAGACAGTAAGGCTTCATGGCACTTATTTCCTTACCTCTCGCATTTAGCTTCAATAAAATGTAGCATGGAACGAATTGCCACAACATATACAAAGTGTTCTGAACATCAGTCAATTTAAATGTCTAGTGAAACGGTTTTTGTTCAGTTATCTTAATGATCAGAAAGCCAGCTCTTTTATTTATTTTTAATCCTAATTTATGACGTAATTTTTATTTATTATCTATTTGTATTATTTATTAGTATTATTTATTTTTTCGGTAAAACATTACAGGATTTTATAGATGACCTATGGTGTTTCAAATCAGGAGATTCTTTCTCCCTTTTTCCAATTGTATTTATCAATGTCTTTTATATGCAGTCATTATTTATCACATTTGATTTATTATTGATGTTTTAATATTGTTACATTTGTTATATTGTGTCAATGTCTGTCATGTATTTGTCTGTATCTTATATGTATATTTGTCTGGGACCACAATGGAAATAAGTGCTTGCACTTTTTTGTGCCATACTTTTATTTAATGTACTTTGTATTTATATCTTATGTATATATGTACAATGTTTTACATTTTATATAAAATAAATACATCCAAATCCAATAACACAAAGGTTTTCTTTGCCACATCTTAATTTTTGGTTGTTAGTCAAATGACATAGGAATTCTTTATTAAAACACCACAGTGAAAATAAAATAATGATAACACTTGCTGTTAATAGGTGCTAAACAAATACGCTTAAAAAAACTTGTATCACTTCGTCTTTGATATCAAATTTTCTGTTGTGGACTCAGAGAAAGAAATGCTATGGGTTCAGTAACTTTCTCCCTCAAAACATGATTGATTATAAGCAAACATAACATGACCATGGTATCTTTGGTCTGTGTACAACACGTAGCGTTAACAGCTAGTAAGTTTATCTCGTACGACACACGTTCTCTCCTGGTTTTGTTGTTTGAAGTTGAACTGGTTCCTGGAATCACGGGCCGAGAAAACAAGTGCTACGGAGTACAATCGAATCAACGCACGAACGAACGCTGCGTGGGACGATTGCCAGGGGCATTCTATGTCTATGTACTACTAACAACCTTGACTAGGGGGGGGGCAAACAAAACATCTGCAAATGAACCTCAAAGGATCGCAGCGTGTATCGGTCCCAAAATGAGCACAGCGCACAATAGACCCAGCATTCCAACAGATGGCTTACCCGTGGAAAAGGGAAAATAAACGGAAGATACGGTGTGTTAAGGTAAACCGGTGTAACGAGCGCAGTATACTTCCTTTCTGCGAGTAGATTCCTGCCGTTCTACGAAGGCCGTGTCGGGAACATTTGTAAAGTTTCTATGGTGGTTTGGTCATCTAATGATTTAAGTTGTTATACTTCAATGGTTACTATAGGCCCATGTGGTATATCCACAAATGTAACAACCCGCGCAATGATTACACATAAAACGCAATAGAAACAATGCAAATAGTTAAACGCTTGTGACATTTTTATCAGGTCAGGATGAAGAGCAAATGAGTAGGTTGACTGTAACGGCACAGTTCGGTGGTTCAGTTGCTAAAGCGTCGGACTCACAGACATGAGAACCCGGGTTTGAATCCTGTCCGGCATGTTGAACCTTTGGCAAGTGTATTCACTCTACGTTGCTCCGGTACACTCTGCTGTACGAATGAGTACCTGGCGTTGGTGGACCTTTGTGTACGAATATTCTTCGCGCTTTAATTGCAGTGTAGCTGAATTGTTCCTATATAATTTGAGATCCTGTTCGACTGAACAGTAAGTGTTGGATACTGCGCTATACAAGAATTGACCTCTTTTCATGCAAACACCTACAACGGGCACGACATTATTCTCAACCCGTTACACCGGAAACGAACTGAATGATGGTCACCACGGACAAGAAGTGGCTTTATTGTGTAGATTCGAGAGATAAATCGTGGATTGCATTTGCTACAAAGTTCAATGCTAGTTCGACCAATCAACTGACAATGTCGGCAGATAATAGGTTGAATGATCTCCAAGGCTTCACGCCGAAATACCCTTGGGTATCTTATGAACTGAATTAACGTCGACTCACTTGGCGTGGACATCAATAGTACGCAAATGTGTTGGTTTTCTATTTGTGGGATATAATGTGCTCACAACGAGAGCTTAAATATTGCATTACTAATTACACATAGTTGTCGTTGTGTTTCATGTTGTGTTGTTCGTTCGCACGGGAACTGTCAAAAGGTAACAGTTTATCGAAAACTTGAAATGTGTACACATACATACACGTCTATTCCAATGAAATATCAAATTTAAATTGTATTTATAAAACATATAACTCATGCAACAATTTGAATGAAAAAAACACAAAAAAGAAACAACGTAAATATATTTTATTTGACACTTTGGCCAACAGTCAAGTCAAACTTAAATACTGCTCTTATAAGTCTGGGTACATCTTGTGAAAAACGGGCTGCTCGGTGTTCGGGTGAATACTTTGATCTGAATACCGGAACATTATACAACAAACATATCGAATATTCAAGAACGTTATGACAATTCATGCCTTAATAATACTAATTAGATAACTTTCATTGCGCCGAAATCCTTCGAAACCAAACTCGAGGCGCATCAATGTAAAGGGGCTAATCGATCTCAAAGTCAATAAACAATTACAGTTTTCAACAGATTGATTTATACGCCCGGGAGCTACGGTGGATAGGCTAGGGGTGTAAAACTATGTTTTTAAGTGACGGTGGAATTTGGCAATATTTTCAATTGATCTATCACAGGGACAAAGCATATTTCAAAGAGTAGATGCAGCCGTAGAAAACATTAGTTCCAATCAACTTTAGGGACAAAAAAAGACCATCCGAACTCGATGATCGAAGCTTAAAAGATTTTCTTACAGGATAAACAATGAATGTAAATACGACGGTTGCTTACAAAAAAGACCCTGGTAAGTAATAGTACATATATTAAAGATGATACGATATTGGACAGGAAGCCAACACAGAGAGCTTAGAAGCGGTACGGAACAAATAAAATATGGAGATCTACAGTGTAGTTACATCCATTGGTAAGCAATTTTGAACACGTTGTGTAATTTTATGATATCATTAAAGGCAATATTTTGTAAAAGATAATTACAATAGTGTAGTCTACCAGTGACTAGCGTAGTTGCAACAGTTTTTGCAACAGAAAGAGGCAATTATCGACGACTCCGCATCTTCAAACTCACATAAAAGAACAATGGATTAGGACACCTTTTTAATATACAATTAATTATTTATTTTACATGTTTTATTTGTACATTTGTTAGTCTCAATGTTTTACTTTATTTATCTACTTACATGTGTAACTGAATATTAAAATATTTATTTTTGATTAACAAAATGTCTTACTATGTGAATTTTGAATGAATGAATGAATGAATGAATGAATGAATGAATGAATGAATGAATGAATGAATGAATGATGAATGAATGAATAATAATGATGAGTGAGTGAGTGAGTGAGTGAGTGAATGAATGAATGAATGAATGAATGAATGAGTGAATGAATGAATGAATGAATGAATGAATGAATGAATGAATGAATGAATGAATGAATGAATGAATGAATGAATGAATGAATGAATGAATGAATGAATGAATGAATGAATGAATGAATGAATGAATGAAAGATCAAACGTTTTATTCAACAACAACAACAACAACAACAAACATAATGTACGCGCCACTGATTGGTATGATTCCGGATTAACACCGTTTTCCTAGCTTTAGAAACGATACAAATACAAAATTATAATGCTTGCAGTTGTTCTCGAAGCACTGTGGCCGCCGACAGAGCGACCGTTGTCCAGATCGGGTTGGCGGCGGGGGGGGGTCAGCCGGCCGGGTTGATCCGGTCTTTCGGCCGCGAGGTGATTCGTCTGGTCCACTTGTCCAATTCGTGAAGTTCATGTGTTAGATTCGCCACTGTTTGCGATGGCTCCGAGGGAAGTACGCGAGGTCCCAGTTAGGCAGGTGTCGACCGTCTATATCAGTTGTTTTCGTGCCGACCGACCATGGGGAGTCCGCCCGTCCCGTCCGCGTAGGGCAGCTTTCAACCCGTTTGCCTCTGTCTTTGATCTTCCCCGTACAGCAATGTCCGACATGCTGTTTCCTCTTGTTCTCTCGTACGGTGTTCGTCCGAACACATTAAAATTTTGTGTTAGGGCGCTGTAAACTAAATCTATGGATGTCTCGTTTAAGTAAATTCAAGTGTTTACAAGTGTATGTGTACCGTGGGTGAGAGTTTTGACTTTGCATCAATTGGTCCGAATCAAGGGTTAAAAACAAACAATTCTTTTTTTTTCTTTTTCATTCTTTTCCATTGATGTGGACATGTTTTGACACAGAAAACTTCAAACATCCCACGAATTGCTTCATGTTTAGCATCTGTAAATCGGTATCTAAAACAAATCGTCACGTACGAAACGTTGTATACTTACTTTGTATACTTGCATGCGAGTAGCTCTACTATAGGTTTAGACTATGGCCTCTCAGGTTGCTTCCAGATCTATTAAAGAGTTGATCTGGAGTAAATCTGTTGAGGCCTCTTATGTATTTAAATCCCTCACAGAGGTTTGCCTCGCGTCGTATATGTTTCAAAGAAACATATTGCGCTAGTGGTCTGCTGAGTTTCAGCGCTCTCTTTTAAGTTTTTTCAAGTTCATTGATATATTATTTTGATAATAAGGGTTCCAGGCTGGTGACGCATACTCCAACACTGGCCTAATAATAAAATCGTATATTGTCTTTATAAACTGTTCAGATCTTCTTTCAAAACATCGTTTGAGTAATCCAATGCGTTGATTTGCCATTGCTGTTATATTTATTATATACGAGCCTGGTTATAAATTGTTACATACTGTAACCCCTAAGTATTTTTGTTCATCTATTACTTCTAATATGTTTCCGATTAGAGAATATACATAGTTGATGCTTTGTCTTATGGTCAGCACTACACATTTATTGGCGTTGTAATTTATTAGCCACATTTTAAAACCAGATTTCAAGTTTATTTTGATCATCTTAGAAGTTCTCACAGTCAGCTAATTTAGAAATCATAGAGTATTACTTTGTATTATCAGCAAACATTTTGGCAGTTGCCTTCACTGAATTTGGTCTTCACTGAATTT
>JAODUO010000867.1:7500-10000 GCA_025642075.2 Ridgeia piscesae | reverse complement strand
AATGAATATCTTTCCTTACTATTTTTCATAATAGTGTTATGTACATTAAAAAAAATATTAAAACACATTTCTGGGCTTGAAGGTGGTTCGTTATTTAAACTGGTTGGTTTGTTGAGCAACTTATGATTCTTCCTCCTCTTATTTCGTTTATTTCCGTTTGGGTTTTTTGATCTGTTTTCTTTGAGTGTTGCCCGCAAGGGAATATCTGCTTCCCGTTCTAATTTGATTTGATTTGGTACAATGAAAATTGTCTTGGGGTTGAATTTTTATGTTGTGATGTGTCTGACCTTTGCTGATTTTCGCAATATATCAACTTTGGTTTCTTGTTTTTAGTATAACCCTGAGTGGCCTAGATCTAGTTTCATTTCTGTTTTCCTTCCCAGCCTCGTTGTGTTTGTAATTTCAGCATATGGACAACCAATATCTTTGAAGAGTTGGTCGGCAAGATTTGTGTCTTCTGTCTCATCAGATTCTGGTAGTCTTCTTATGAACAAATATACAAGATGGCGCGGACCGGAAGAGAACAAGCTCTATAAGCTTGCTTAGCAGCGCGTCAACAAAATGGCAGCCTGTGTACTTTTCGTCGTATATTTGGTTGAAACTCTGGTTTCAGAAGAATATCTTTATGACAAAAACATAAGAAAATATTGTTTAAGTATCAAATATACGCAATACTGTTTGCTCTAGAAGATCTAGAAGGTAGTAATGTAATTAACATATCTAACCGTTTCAATATTGTTGGCAAAATAATAATAATAATAATTGTAAAACTTCTATTGCGCTTATATCCTTAAAAGGTTCAAGCTCAGAGGCGCAACAAGTAAATCATTTGGCTAGTTATACACGAGGACAGGCAGAAGTTGTCATTAGAGCATGGAACCGCCGAAAGGTTTTGGTGAAAAAGCAATTTCAAACAAATATATTTTCACTTTTTTCGAAACGTGTTTATAGTTTCAGAATCGTAATAGAGAGTTGATTCCAAATTGTTGGCGCAACTACAGAGAAAGCACGTTTGCTAATAGTCAGCTTAGTTTTAGGAACAAAACGTTGTTTGGAAACGGATGATCTAAGTGGCATAGAGATATCAGAGAGATGTAGCAGATTAACTAAGTATGTCGGTTGTTGAGTAGGAAGAGTATGGTATGTAACAGTAGCCAATTTTAATTTTAATCGGTATACAACTGGAAGTTAATGTAACTGCTTAAGTAGCGGTATAGTGATGGTGAGAAACCTTAAGTACCACGCGTGCTAAACAATTCTGTACACGTTGGTGTAAAATTAAGCAAAGCTTGTCGGAGGTCCCGCGCGTTTTAATTGTGACGTAAGCAAAAGCATACGTCAAAAATAAAATTTACATTTACTGCGATATGACATCTCCTAAAGCAAACTTTCCACTTGACACTCTCTTGACGGAGTTTGCTAGGCAACCGGGGATACATCAATTGATGTCATAAAGACAATCTTCAGAAAACCGGAATGTTAACAAAATATATGACGAAAAACACATGTTCAGGCAGCCATGTTTGATCGCTTGACGGAGTTATGTTTGCTAAGCAGCCTAATCTCGCTTAACCGACTGTCGGTCGGCTACGGAACTACGCCGAGAAGACAGTCTGGTGAGTCTCCCGTTTTTTGAATATTTATCCGCGTGATCTATACAATGCTGCCACCCCACGGACACTGGTTAATCCTGCGTAATTTATATTTTATAAACAACTACAAATTGGTATTTCTATTTATTTTGTGTTAATATAAGTTTAATTTTGAATAGTTTTTATAATACAGCATTATAAAAAGATATCCTTATTTAATGTGTATGTTATCCGTGTTGGGCTAAACATTGCTGCCACCTTACGGATACTGGTTAATCCTGCCGTAATTCTTATTTTATAAGCAACTGCAAATTTGAATTTATACTTAGTTTTGTGTTAATATAAGTTCAATGTTGAATACATTTCATAGGATATCATTATCTTGTAAAAGTATATCGTTATTTTAATTTTATTTCATAGTTGGCCTAAGAGCCAATCAGCATCTCTACCCTAATCTAGGGTAAGGCCGCCCTGGCGGTTAACAATTGAAGAGCATTAGTTCCCCAGGCAGAGTTGAGGGGCTTAAAAGTGCTGCCAACTCACGGAGCCTGGGTAACCGAGGCTATAAGCAACCTAGATAAAACAATGCGTCAGTGACGTAGTACACACGAATGACCGGTTATCAGTGAAAGACAAGGGAACTGACGTTCAACATGCGATCAGATTTTTATATAATTTGTGTTAGTATTTTATATATAACTAATATGTATTTGATATTTGTTTTAGTGAGCATTGTGCCAACTGGAGTGTCCCTTTACTAGTAAACGTTATTTACGAATGCAGGTAACCCTTCTTCGTTAGTAGTTCTGTCCTCGACACCCAACTCGTCCTGTTAATGAGATGGGCTTCATCTATATTTAAGCTCTGCCAGACAACTGCAGACCTGTCTAGAGTAAGCGAAACAAAAA
>JAODUO010000867.1:0-2500 GCA_025642075.2 Ridgeia piscesae | reverse complement strand
AACTGTAACATATCTAGCATAAGCAATCAATGACATATGTAATGTAATCACTGCGATACAACACTCGGAAGTGTGGAATTGTTCTTGTATTGTAATGACACGACATGTTTATATGATATTATTTCATTATTCACACGAGTATTGACTGCATTACTTTCAGCCCATTTGACTTCTTCTCTATACTCTGCGATTCTCTGTCGTACGCTCTCGGATCATAGACTGCTAAACAATTATTGCAGACCCAATACAACATGTAGACATTTGTGTTTTACGCATCGAACCTTCCCCAGAAATATCAATAGCAAATATAACATGCGATACTCCAACTTTGGACGCACGTTGTAGCTGCGAAATCGAGCCTCTTAAATTCCCAAATGGCAATTATCGGTCATTCATTTGTTACTTAATTTGGCATAATACAATTTGTTATTAACAGCGAATGATAGAGATAGCTATCTAACACCGTTCAACAACATTTGTAGTGTCGCGGAATGGATTTGTTATCTTAAAGCATCATATAAAATGTCATAACAAGAGTTTATCATCACAATTTGCTTACATGCATGAGGCTAAGCACAATACAGGGCGTTTTTTTAAACGCGGCCAGTCGCTCCCTCCATCCTACCCTACTTCCCTTTCTCCCTCCTTCCCTCTCACTCTCTCTCTCTCTCTCCATTTCTCCCTCTTTCCCTCTCTCCCTCTCTCCCTCTCTCCCTCTCTCCCTCTCTCTCTCTCTCTCTCTCTCCCTCTCTCCATTTCTACTTCTCTCCCTCTCTCCCTCTCTCCCTCTCTCCCTCTCTCCCTCTCTCCTCTCTCCCTCTCTCCCTCTCTCCCTCTCTCCCCTCCCCCCTCTCTCCCTCTCTCCCTCTCTCCCTCTCTCCCTCTCTCCCTCTCTCCCTCTCTCCCTCTCTCCCTCTCTCCCTCTCTCCCTCTCTCCCTCTCCCTCTCCCCCTCCCCCCTCCCCCCTCTCCCCCTCCCCCCTCCCCCCTCCCCCCTCTCCCCCTCTCTCTCCCTCCTTCGCTATCTCCCCCCCCCTCTCTCTCTCTCTCTCTCTCTCTCTCTCTTTTTGGTGTCTTTCTTTATGTCTCTTCTCCCTCTCATTTTGCGTTTTCTATTGACACAAACCAATAAATCGCCCATAAAATAGAACCGTGGTTAACAAGCGAATGTGCACGGAAACACGAGCATAAGGCTTAATTTGAACAGCCTAGGCGCACTGTTTGATCGATCGACCTACTATGACAATATTTATGAAGCTTTACAGTTGTTTCATTCACACAAACAGGTCTTCTGTTTTGCTTTGACTCGGTCTGGGTAACCTTATTATTGGCGTGTCGTATAATTTCGACCCGTATGACATCGCCAAGATTGATGTGATAGTCAACTTTTTACTGGGGATAAAATGCTCAGTTGAAATTCTGCGCCAATTCTAATAATTAATTGTTTATTATGTCACAACTGACGTCTGCGTTTAGCTGAATCAACAACACGGTACGCCTTCTCTAATGAGTTTTGTATTGGATATCGCGCATCGCCAGTATCATTTGTGTATAACGGAACTGTGCATGGTGCCAGAAGTTCTCGTGGTCGCCAGCAAATGTCGCCTTCAACCACTACGTGTTATCGGCATTCTTCTCGGTCGATCCTGTCTTGTTTTTCGCGATGCCCGAGGACGAACACGGAGCATTTGCCGAGGAACAGTATCGGGGAAATATCTGGACATGACGTCAGGAAGACAGACGGTAGAGGGACTGCGACAGATGCTACCGTGGCCCGCGGGTGTTGTTAGGCATAACCTAGACGGACAAATGTTGTGCGAGGGACCGGACGGAAAACAGCTTCTGGCCACGGCGACTCCGTGTGGGCAGAAGACCGTCTCCAAGAGACGACTACAGTTGCAAGTGCAAGTGGTCGACAGAGCTGACGTCAACATACATCCAGTATGTAGATAATAGTGACTGTAATGATGATGTAGACTATGGCGACGGCGACGGCGACGGCGACGGCGACGGCGCGGCGACGGCGACGGCGACGGCGCGGCGACGGCGACGGCGACGGGCGGCGACGGCGACGGCGACGGCCGGCGAGGGCGACGGCGACGGCGACGGCGACGACAACGACGACGACGACGACGATTACGATGCCTACGACTATGACGATTATTGTAGTGGTTGTGCTGACGGTAAAGACAGTGATGATGATGTGATGATGATGATGACGGCGACAACAGCAACATATACTTGTCAAAGTAGAGCTATACAAGGCGATCTCAACGACTTCTTAGAAACAACAGGTCTGGCAACATGATCGATGATTGATCGTCATCATCGGCATCACCATCTTTGTGCAGCAGAAGTGTCCTGTGTTGGGCGAAGGCCTCAGCTTGCTGCTTCCACATCTCCTGTCTTGCGCTGTCCTCTGCCAGATGGTGCCCTTCCAGTAGTCGTCTAGTTCATCTCTCCAGCGTTTCGCTGATGATTGATCAGCGTCTCGCAAATAC